>CAUYLG010065703.1:0-30599 GCA_963573385.1 Cacajao melanocephalus
GATTGTCATCCTGGCCCCTGGATGGATTCACAGCCAGAGCACCAGTGGCAGACAAGAAGAGAAGCCCTCCAGGTCTGAAAGGCAACCTGGCTCGCCCCAGCCCTGGGCGTCCACGGGGAGGCGGCTGGGCGGGGAGGGCGCGGGCCGGGCCCCCCTGACTCTCACTCGGCGCCGCCGACTTGGAAAGCAGCTGGAATCCGCGCCAGCCAATCCGCGAGCGGCGCCGCGGGCTCATTAGCATGCGCTGCGCGGGCCCCCACCTGCCGCCAGGGGGCGCTGTCCGGCCCGCCAGGCGGGATCCCGCGGAGCCTCAGGTGAGACCTGCAGGGCGGGGCCCCGGGGAGGAGGAGGAGGAGGAGTAGAAGGAGGAGGAAGAGGGGGGCGAGGAGGGCGAGGAGGAGGAGGAGGAGGATTTGGCAGGAGGAGCGAGCCTTTTAACTTGGGGCCGAGTTAGGCACAGAAGTGACACAGAGAGCCCTCACTAACACAGCGTGGTGAAAAACAGGGACTTTCCCACCCCTGCTCCGCCACTAACCAGCCGGCAGCCTCGGGCAAGTTCCTCGTGATCTCTAAGAATCAATGTCTTTTCACTCCATTTTTACTTTCACTCAAAAGTACAAATTGGAAAATGGGATTATACTATCCAACAGAAAAGGTTGCTGTAACATTTTAATGCAGAGATGTGTAACAGTGTTTGGCCCTCCATAAATACGTAGAAAAAAAATCAGAGGTGGCAATTTATTGACCCAATAGCAGAGGATTACTAAGATGTGGGTTTAAAAAACAGCAAGAAGTGAAGAAAGAAGAGAGGAAGGTTGTAGTCTCCAGCCCCCCCCCCGCCCCAGTTAGCTGTCTGCCATTGAGCGAATTATGTTTTACTTCTCTGGTGCTTACTGTGTTGGTTGTTTGCTTTGGGGTTTTTTGTTGTTGTTGTTTGACTTTTTTTTGAGACAGGGTCTTGCTCTGTTGCCCAGGCTGGAGTGCAGTGGTATGATCATGGCTCATTGCAGCCACAACCTCCTAGGCTCAATCCTCCCACCTCAACCTCCCCAGTAGCTGGGGCCACAGGCACGTGCCACCACACACAGCTAGTTTTTACAAAAATTGTTTGTGGAGATGGGGTTTCACTATGTTGCCAAGGCTGGTTTCAAACTCCTGGGCTCAATCGATCTGCCCGCCTTGGCCCCACAAAGTGCTGGGATTACAGGAGTGAGCCACCACAACTGGCTGGTTTACTTGTTGCAATAGACTTTATTTTTTAGAACAGTTTTAGACTCACAGCACGACTGAGTGGAAGGTATAGGAACATCTCGTATATCCCCTCCCCACACACACACAGCCTCCCCCATGATCAAGAGCCTTTCTGCTTTGTCATATAAAGCACTTTCTCTTAAATGTACTCAATAGTTATTAAGTGTAGCAGATAAAATGTTTAACTTGGAAGAAAACAAGAAGGCGTTTGCCTTAGAAAGGTACAGTTAACCAATGCCTCCTTAAAGCAGTGGTTCCTGGCAGGGCGCGGTGGCTCACGCCTATGATTCCAGCACTTTCGGAAGCTGAGGTGGGAGGATCACTTAAGGTCAGGAGTTCAATCTCCACTAGATAGGGTTTTGCCATGTTGGCCAGGCTGGTCTCGAACCCCTGACCTCAAGTGGTCCTCCTGCCTTTTCAGGAACCCCTGATTCAGAGCCTCCAATTTAGAGGACCCTAAACCCTGCAGAGATCCATCCATGCCAAAGACCAGAGATCCTGCCAAGCAAACTGAACCACTGGGAAGTATGCTTCTGGTGTGAGCTGAGATCCAAAGAAAATGCTGGAATATCTTGATTTTTTTCTCCTGAAGCATCTTTTGAGCCTAGTGTTAAATGGAACACATGCTGGGATATGCCAAGAAGATGAGCTATGATGTTCCGTTCAGCTTCAACATCCCTCTAGAAACCCTAAGCATCAAGAAGATAAGTGGCTTTCCTAAAATGAAGGATGAGAAAAATTATTCAGGAGCAAAGAGAGGCAAAATTACAAGGGGTTTTGCTCACTAATAGGATAGGAGGGGCTGAATGCCTGCCACTCTCCTCTCCACCCCTTCTATCAGGCCCTGCTCTCCAAGCAACTACATTTTGTGAGACCCACCTGAGCTCATTGGACCAGAGATGCTGGGCATGTGACCCAGAGGCCAGTTCCCCACAAGATAGGATCACGATGTGGATCTGAAAAATGGAGAGGTGCTTGTTAGATTATTGCCTTCACAAATGTCAACTTGAGTCAGATAAAGTCAGGGCCACAGGAAGCTGAGACCAAATGCAGCTCAAGTTATGAGGAAGGAGAAAGGAAAGGTACAGAGGAAGCTGATCAGAAAAGGGAAGTTAAAAGGCTGGGCGCAGAGGCTCACGCCTGTAATCCCAGCATTTTGGGATGCTGAGGCGGGTGGATCA
Organism: Cacajao melanocephalus; assembly: GCA_963573385.1. Classification (NCBI taxonomy): domain Eukaryota; kingdom Metazoa; phylum Chordata; class Mammalia; order Primates; family Pitheciidae; genus Cacajao; species Cacajao melanocephalus. The sequence continues at coordinate 2,433 of CAUYLG010065703.1, forward strand.
CCTGAGGTCAGGAGTTCGAGACCAGCCTGGCCAACATGGAGAAACCCCAACTCTACTAAAAATACAAAAAAAAAATAGCTGGGCGTGGTGGCGCATGCCTGTAGTCCCAGCTACTCAGGAGGCCGAGGCAGGAGAATTGTTTGAACCTGAGAGGCGGTGGTTGCAGTGAGCCAAGATTTGTACTCCAGCCTGGGCTGGAGTCTCAAAAAAAGAAAAGAAAAGAAAAAAAAGGAAGCAAACAAACTGAACACGGAGCAGTGGAGGGGCCATGACAGAGACAGACAGGTGCCTCAGACTGAGTTGGATCAGTGCCTTTCCAACGGCAACGGTGTCTTCAGGAATCCTCCCACATATCTGAGTCTTTGTCTCTCACAGCTGAAAGAGCCTATCATGTAATATGGTATTCGAAGGTTCATGCCAGTGTCCTGAGGGAAAGAAATTGATTTAATTCATCGATTTATTTAAACAACAAACATATTGTTTGCCAGCCATTGTGCTAGAGTCTGGAATTCAAAGCAGAATATGACTCAGTCCTTTTTATGAGAATAAGACCAGAAAAATATAAATATAAAAAAGAAAAATCGAATATGACCCAGCTCCTGTCTCAAGGAGCTCAGCGTTTAAAGTGGGGAAAAAAAATATTTAAACAAAAACAAAAATGTTATAAAATAAAATCTGTGTGTGATGAAGAGGTAGTCAATGCAATACAGGATTTTGTGGCAGGCACCTTACTCAGCCTGAATAGAAAAGAAGATCAGGAAGACTTCCTGGAAGAGGAGTCTTTAAAAAGGTAGGAAGTTAACCAGGTATAGGGGCAAGCAAAGTTTCCTCACAGAGAACAGCACAAAAAAGGTGCAGAGGCAAGGATTAGCATAATTGGAGGGTGGTAACTATGAGTTTTTTGGACACAAGGTCAAGAAGTTTGGAGGGACCGGGCATGGTGGCTCACACTTGTAATCCCAGAACTTTGGGAGAGATGGGAGAATGACCTTAGGTCAGAAGTTCGAGACTAGCCTGGCCAACATGGTGAAACCCTCATCTCTACCAGAAATACAAAAATTAGCCAGGTGTGGTGGTGGGCACTTGTAATCCCAGCTACTGGGGAGGCTGAGACAGGAGGATCACTTGAACTCAGGATCAGTACTGTACTCCAGCCTGTGTGACAGAGTGAGACCCTGTCTAAATAATAAAAAATAAATTTAAAAAACTGAAGCCAGACACAGTGCCTCATGCCTGTAATCCCAGCACTTTGGGAGGCTAAGACCGGTGGATTACTTTATGTCAGGAGTTTGAGACCAGCCTGGACAACATGGTAAAACCCCATCTCTACTAAAAAATACAAAAATTAGCCAGACATCGTGGCAGGTGCCTATAATCCCAGCTCCCTGGGAAGCTGAGGCAGGAGAATCACTTGAACTCCTGAGGCAGGAGAAACACTGCCCCACTCCAGCCTGGGCAACAGAGTGAAACTCTGTCTCCAAAAAAAAAAAAGAAATTGATCTTAAAAAGCAAATATTACCTTGCAATATACCAGCACTAAAATTAAATTTTTCTGTGACTCTGACTCAGTCGGTAAATGGACATTCCATTGTTATCAACATCATCAGCAGTTTTGTGACCAGTGTCCTCTGCATCATTATCAACAAAAGAGTGTGATTCACACCCTAAGCTGGAGTCATGCTGCCCTGGGTATTGTACAACGTGATCTACATAGTCCTGAACCTTGTTCCCTGCAGGTTAAAACCTCATCCTGGTACAATCATGTGTTCATCCAAACAGCACACACAGGCAGCAGTGCCCTTTAAAATCCAGGTCTAAGATCATCTCAATAAAATGTTTCAACACCCCCAGTCAACCCAACAAATTAGTTCAGTCTACGTGCTCAACTAAAGCTTAAAAGGACATGTTCCCTGCCTTAGTGTCCCTCTCAAAGTCTGGGAGAAGAAACAGAAACTTAAACATTTCATTTCAACATGGTGGATGCTTCAGATCACTGCCAGGCCAAGACTTCCATGAAGAGACTTCTTAAAAGTGGGGCAAGGTTAAAGGAGCTGCTAAGGGATGTTAAAGATCCCAGGTAATATAATAGCAACTGTGGGAAGCTATTATCCATTATCTAGGCATCTAAGGATGGAGAGCCAGAACCCTGGTGGGCAGGGGCTGTCATCTTGGAGGGAGAAAAGCCTCAGGGAATACATACCCGGGCTCCCTCTCCTCCTGCTCTCCATCTCCTGTTGCCTCCCAGTGTTCAGTCTTGACCCAAATCCAGAGTGCAAGGGGTCTGGGTGATGCAGTCTTTCAGGGTTGGCCTTCCAGAGCACAGAGTCAGGGAGAGAAGGGCAAAAACTCTGGGGCCTGGAAAGGACACAGGGGAGGCACGCTATGAAGACGCAGCACATAGGTTAAACGTCTACAGTAGTGTGAATGCCCAGAGAGGTCTCAGAGTTCATCCTCTGTCCCAAAGCACTTTGTACAGCTCAAGTGCAGCATCTCCCACACCTACACAAAGAGACATCTCCCTGACTTGGACAGCAACGGTGTCTGATGGGTTCATCTGACTCCCGGCGTCACTGCCCATCCTCTACCCTTGTTGCATTTCATGTAATTGTCTTGTTTGAAAATATTGTAAGTGTATATTACATTTGCAATTCTTTAAGAGTCATATAGAGAAAAAAACCCTCAGATGCATGAATGTTTCTTCTTAGGTCCTTTTAGCTAATACAGCATGAAAACATACTCTGGCTGGGTATGATGGCTCATGCCTGTAATCCCAGCACTTTCAGAGGCTGTGGTGGGTGGATCACCTGAGGTCAGGGGTTCGAGACCAGCTGGTCAACATGGTGAAACCCCATCTTTACTAAAAGCACAAAAATTAGCCAGGTGTGGTGGTGGGTGCCAGTAATGCCAGTACTTGGGAGGCTGAGGCAGGAGAATCACTTGAACCTGAGAGGAGGAGGTTACAGTGAGCCGAGATTGTGCCACTGCATTCCAGCCTGGGAGACGGAGCAAGATTCCATCTCAAAAACAAAACAAAACAAACAAACAATACTCTGGTAGGAAACCAAAAGGCCTTATTTTCCACACTGAGCATATCAAGCCAGCTGATCAGAGTCTCTGTACACCTCATAGGTCAGCCCAAGTTCAACAATAAAGGGAAGTGAAGGTTGAACACACCCACCTTTCTCTCTGTACTTTCACATTCTCCACAAAGAAACTATTTTGGACCTCCGGAAGCTGGCCACACCTGGTGGCCCTGGGTGTTTGATCAGGGAAAGAGGGAGAAAACGAGGAGTTGGTACTTCCTAGAAGGCTTCCTGCCTCTTTTTCATCTAGGGGTTGTTCAGAAACTATTTTGACCTAGTGGGGACCATGAGCTACCACCACAAACCACAGTCCAATAATAGAAACCTGGTTCCTCTCCATTTTTTAAATCCAAATTAAATTTACTGGATGAATCCAGAAAAGATCTTTTTCATATGAGTTGCTTGAGATGAACATAGGAAAATAGAACAAATCACACCTTTCTCTGTTCCCCACCCCTTCCCAGTTCTTTGGGGTACACTTTCATCTAAGGACCAGGTCAGATTGGAACTGTTAAAGGGCATTTGTTACTTTTTAAAAGGGTGTTGTTATTTTTTATTATAGATAATTTAGAAATATGGAGTTTTTTTTAAAAATGGCCGGTCACAATGACCCCTGCCTGCAATCCCAGCACTTTGGGAGACTGAGGCGGGTGGATCACCTGATGTCAGGAGTTTGAGGCCAGCCTGGCCAACATGGTGAAACCCTGTCTCTACTAAAAATACAAAAATTAGCCAGGCGCGGTGGCGGGCACCTGTAATCCCAGCTACTCGGGAGGCTGAGGCAGGATAATCACTTGAACCCAGGAGGCAGAGGTTGTAGTGAACCAAGATTGAGCCACTGCACTTCAGCCTGGGTGACAGAGATGAGACTCCATCTCAAAAAATAAAATAAAAAATGACAATATGGGAAAAGGTACTTTTGACTTAGAATAAGCTTTGGTTTTAAGACAGTGCTGGGGTTGGGAGGTGTGAAGACCACAAAACACAAGATGTGTGCTCTCATCCCTCCTCTGCCTCTGACCAGACAGGTGCCTTTTGTTCACAGCCTCATCAAGGTATAATTGGCATACAATAAACTGCACATATTTAAAGTGTGCAATTTGATAAGCTTTGGCATACATACACACCCATGAAACTATACACACAATCAAGATAGGAAACCTAGCCATCATCCCCCAGAATTTCTTTGCCCCACTTTCTGATCTTCACCTCCTCCCCTACACTGTCCCCACATACCACTGACCTGCTTTCTGTCACTATGGACTAGTTGGATGGGTGACTTTGTTTTATTATTATTATTTTTCGCTCTGTCACCCAGGCTAGAGTACAGTAGCACATTCATAGCTCCCTGCAGCCTCCAACTCCTGGGCTCAGGCAATCTTCCTGCCTCAGCCTCCCAAGTAGCTGGAACTACAGGCATGCACCACCATGCCAGGCTAATTCTTTTATGTTTTGCAGAGACAAGGTCTTGCTATGTTGCACATGCTGGACTCCCAACTGCTGGGCTTAAACAATCCTCCAGCCTCAGCCTCCCAAGTAGCTGGGATTACAGATGCATACTACCACACCCAATGAGGATGGGTAACTTTGATCAAGTCACCTAACCTCTCTGATTCTCTAGTTTCTCACTAGTAATATGTAATTTCAGAAAGAATCAGATGTGATAAATTCAAAAGTTCCCTCAAATTTTGAAATCCTATGAGGTCAGTATCCTGAGTAGAGTAGAAAACTCAATCAGCCCTGAAGTGTAACAGAGTGGGATCAGTGCTCCCCCTAGGTCAAGGCCCTACTGAACTGAGATTGGCCACCCCAAAATGGGATTCCATGTGGCAGACATTCAAAATGGCTGAGTGCTACCAACAACATGCCCCGCAAGTTATTGGAGAGGGATAGGGGATGGGGCAAGAGGGATCTACTTTAGAAAAAGACACCTCAGGAAAATGTATTAATTGCTGCACTCCATTTGTATTAATCTTACTGAGCCCCTTTCTTTAACCTAACAGTCCCACCCTGCAAAGGGTGCTTAAACAGAATGCATGCCGTCCGGGCGCATTGGCTCACACCTGTAATCCCAGCACTTTGGGAGGCCAAGGAGGGTGGATCACAAGGTCAGAGATCAAGATCATTCTGGCCAACATGGTGAAACCCCGTCTCTACTAAAAATATAAAAATTAGCTAGGTGTGGTGACGCGCACCTGTAGTCCCAGCTACTCTGGAGGCTGAGGCAGGAGAATCGCTTGAATCCAGGAGGCAGAGGTTGCAGTGAGCCAAGATTGCTCCACTGGACTCCAGCCTGGGCAACAGAGCAAGACTCTGTCTCAAAAAAAAAAAAATGCATGCCAACTGAGGCTCCTCTACTGACACTGGATCCCAAGATCCACCTGGAGGCTTGTGGCTCCCTCAGTGTTTCTGCCAACTGCACAGGTTCCTCCTTTGCCCTGACTGTGACAGGATGGCTCAGGCACCCCAGCTGTGTGGGTGGGGGGATCCCACCTCCTCCTCCAGCTTCCAACAGCCACCACTGCTCTTTGTAAAATACTGAGAAGGTGGTAGGGAACAAGTATCTGTCATGGTTTTCCAAAGCAAGGGATTTTCCAAAACTCCTGCCCCTTTTACCCTTGGTTTCCCCAGAAATGGAAATGTCTGGAAAGGCACAGGAAGACAGTCGATACAGGAGACATGAAGAAAATAAAAACGTTAACTCCTGCAAGAATGAGTTTTTAACTCAGTTCAGGTGTTGCATCTAAATATCCGCTTTCCCTAGGCTCATTTCTTTTTGTTTTGATGTGTGGATCTAACATTGCTTTCTGTATCTGTCAATCAATCAATCCTATCTATCTATCTATCTATCTATCTATCTATCTATCTATCTATCTATCTAATCATTTATCCATCCATCCATCCATCCTTATCTCTATGTCTTATTACATCACCTGAACTTTGGAAAAGCTAATTGTGCTTTTTTCCCCTTCTTTCTTTATCTTTAGTAGACAGCCCTTCTGGGTTCAAAATTTAAGCCACCCTGCCGACGCCAGATGTAGTCTTTTATTAAAAAGTACAAATCCCAGCCTGGTGCGGTGGTTCACGCCTGTAATCCCAGCACTTTGGGAGGCCAAGGCAGGTGGATCACTTGAGGTCAGGAGTTTGTAACCAGTCTGGACAATATGGTGAAAATGCATCTCTACTAAAAAAGTACAAAAATTAGCCAGGCGTGGTGGTGTGCACCTGTAATCCAAGCTACTCGGGAGGCTGAGGCAGGAGAATCACTTGGATCCAGGATGCAGTGATTGCAATGAGCCAAGATTGTGCCACTGCACTCCAGCCTGGGCAACAGAGTAAGACTTCACGTCCATAAAAGACTCCATCTCAAAAAAAAAAAAAAAAAAATCCCGAGGGTGGAGGGAATGTAAAGTGACTGCTAATGAGTATAGTGTTTCTTCTTGAAAATGTTCTGGAATTTGTAGTAGAGATTCAACTTTGTGAATATACCAAAACTACTGAGTTGTGTACTTTAACAAGGTAATTTTATGGTATGTGAATTATATCTCAATTTTTTTTTAAATACATGAGCCAGGTACAGTGTGGCATGGACCTGTAATGCCACCTGGGGGGCTAAGGAAGGAGGATCACTTGAGCCCAGGATACCATTATCAATAATGATAATAGAGGAAGCATTCTGTCATCTTAGAATATTCTACTAGATCTTCGTCCTAAGGGCACCTGGGCTTGTCCCCAGGGGTGTCACACCCATTACAGGGGAGGTTGCTTTTGTCCCCTGTCATCGTCCTATTTCCAAGCTGGTACTAGGAGTTCCCCAAGCTTCCCATTGCCACTTATGAGCCATCGCTCTTCCACTTTAGTGCTAAACCCTTCCTCTCCTGAGGTGTACACACCCATCTCCACAACCCTCATCCTCCTTGCTCTTTTGTCTTTCTCCAGATTTTCTCCCACAGAACTTGAGCACCTTACCCACATCCTCCTCTTGTCCTCATCCTGGGTGATTTCAGGGTCCCAATGGATGACCCGACCTCCTGACCCTCCACCTCCTCCCTTCCATTGATCTTTGCTTCTGCTTCACTTCAGCCATCCACTCCCATGGCCATATCCCAGTTTTCATTCCGGGTCATCTTGGAAAGTCTGAACTTGCATATTTGCCCTCTAAGTCCAGCACTCAGTCCTTCCGAGGGTTCACTTACCTGTTGTTCATCCTTGTGAAACCTCTAGGTCCCAGGACTCTCAGTTTGCTCCAAGTGTCCCATCTCTCATGGCCTCCCTTCCCTCCTCTCAGCTTAGGTCTGCCACATTTGCTACCTTCTTTTTTTTTTCTTTTTCTCTGGGTCCAGGGATCTCACTGCCTCCCAGGCTGGAGTGCAGTGGCACAATCTCTGCTCATGCAGCCTCAACCTCCCGGGCTCTTGATCCTCTGACCTCAGCCTCCTGAGTAGCTAGGACTGCAGGCACATGCCACCATGCCCAGCTAATTTTTTTTTTTTTTTTTTGTATTTTTGGTGACAACGGAGTTTTGCCATGTTGCCCAGACTGGTCTGAACTCCTGAACTCAAGCGATCCACCCACCTCTGCCTCCCAAAGTACTGGGATTGCAGGTGAGAGCCACTGCACCTGGGCCAATACCTTCTTAAGAGCCCCTCAAGAAGAGCCCCTCACCTTCTCTCTAATAGACTTGTCCAAAATTTCCCAGTCATGGAACAATCAATCCCATACCCAGGTAGACACAGCCAGAATTTATTTATTTATTTATTTATTTATTTATTTATTTATTTATTTAGAGACGGCGTCTCGCTCTGTTGCCCAGGCTGGGGTGCAGTGGTGCAATCTTGGCTCACTGTAGCCTCCACCTCCCGGGTTCAAGCAATTCGCCTGCCTCAGCCTCCTGAGTAGCTGGGACTGCAGCCTGTGGCTGGGACTACAGGCTCATGCCACCATGCCCAGCCCATTTTTGGTTTTTTGTTTCATTTTTTCTGTTTGTTTGTTTAATAGAGTCGGGCTTTCACCATGTTGGCCAGGCTGGTCTCAAACTCCTGACTCCAAGTGATCCACTCGCCTTGGCCTCCCAAGGTACTGGGATTACAGGCGTGAGCCACCACGCCTGGCCGACACAGCCAGAATTTATTTCACTGAATTTAGGTCACTGTTACTTACCAGTTCAGGAAGGCCAAACATTGCAGTGATGGAAAGAGCACAGGATTTAGAACAAAATAAACCACGGCTGAGTCTTGATTGGCTGCTTACTCACATGCACACCCCTGGGCAAAGCCTCGACTTTCTAGTAATTCATTTGTTTGCTATTTGGGAGAATCAAATTATTCTTAACAATTTATAGTTAATATCATAAGTGAAAATGTTTAGGATGGGCACGGTGGCTCACACCTTTAATCCCAGCACTTTGGGAGGCCGAGGCAGGTGGATCACCTGAGGTCAAGAGTTCAAGACCAGCCTGGCCAACATGGTGAAACCCCATCTCTACTAAAAATACAAAAATTAGCCAGGTGTGGTGGCGTGCACCTGTAATCCCAGCTACTCAGGGGGGCTGAGGCAGGAGAATTGCTTGAACTCAGGAGACAGAGGTTGCAGTGAGCCAAGATGGCGCCAATCTCACTCCAGTGAGACTCCATCTCAAAAAAAAAAAAAAAAAGAAAATGTTTGCTACATTGCAGAATCCAGTGGTGGGAGAAGTTAGTTAAGAAGTCTTCTATTTGTTAGGTTCTGGCTGCCGCACCGAAGATTGCTAAGAGTTACCAATACCTAAATTAGGACATTATATTAATATCAATTAGGACTCCATGGAAAAACTTTCTAACAGCTAATTTTGTCCTTTAAACTAAGCAGGTGATCTCACAGACCAGGTAACTGAGTGTCTTTGGAGTGTTCCCAGCTTCAGTGGCCATGGTCCAAAGTTGCAGATGAGATCTACACTCTACTCAATGGCAAACTGTGTTCCTATCCATCTCTTTCAACTCTGAGAATTTCTGAGTCACAGATGGACTCCAGGAGAGTCTCGTATGGCAGAGAAATTGATGCTGAGATCACTCATTCAGTATCACCATCAAAAGATGAGCAATCACCCATCAGAATGAGTTTTCAAGGGTTTCCAGACTGGCCTGACTCATCTCCTTCAGGCACCTAATGAAGCCTGCCCCTTCCCTAGTGTCTTACTATATCTTTGTTGAGATGGGATCTCTCTATGTTGCACAGGCTGGTCTTGAACTCCTGGGCTCACAGGATTCTCCCACCTTGGCCTCCTAAAGTGCTGGGATTACAGTCATGAGCCACTGTTCCCCGCCTTGTTGACTGTATCTTAAGCCTCTTCTATACTTCGCATTATATATCTGAATTTTTGCACATGAATATTGGCCTTGCAATATTGGGGTGGTCTTTGGTATCCTGAAGGTAGACAGGATCTATCTAAAGAGAATGCTAATTTCTCCTGTTAATCTCCAAGAGGAGAGATGATTCCTAAGGCAAACAAAGGAAGCAGTAATTCAGAAAGTGAATCTTAAGTACAAGTATGTCCCTAGAACTCATCTGCCCACCATATGAGAGCCAATCCCCAGGGACCAAGACATTTTTTCTAAGAAAATTGTTCATATTCATGTGGTTCTATTTCCCTTTTGTTTATCATCTAGGATTTATTACCTTTTCATATAGTTGTTTCAACTTCTTTCTCAGTTCTGGGCTCAAGGCTATTCAGTTTTCTTCAAGAAGCCTTTATTGAGCACCATTTCTAGGGTGGGAACTGTGTTAAGCACCCAGAGTACAAAGGTGAATAAGACACAGCCACCTTCAGGGTATTCCCCATAGGAAAGAAAAATATAAAATAGGCCGGGCACAGTGGCTTACGCCTATAATCCCAGCACTTTGGGAGGTGGAGGCAGGCAGATCACAAAGTCAATAGATTGAGACAATCTTGGCCAACATGGTGAAACCCGTCTCTAGTAAAAATATAAAAACTAGCTGGGTGTGGTGCTGTGTACCTGTAGTCCCAGCTACTCAGGAGGCTGAGGCAGGAGAATCACTTGAACCTGGGAGGTGGAGATTGCAGTGAGCCGAGATTGTGCCAGTGCACTCCAGCCTGGCAACAGAGCGACACTCTGTCTCAAAAAATAAAAGAAAAAGAAAGAAAAGAAAAGAAAAATATAAAATAAATGTCTAGGATAATGCAGTAGATGATGTTGCAACATGTGGAAAGCAAAAAGAAAAGGAAAGGCGGTAATAAAGCTTGCTAGACATAGGAAATACTGATCAGGGTCACAGAGGTAGGAACTGATCATGGTAGTACATAACAAGCATTATTATACCCGCTTCATTCATTCAGTCTTTACCCCTGTGAGGCAGGGGCCTACTGATGTGCCCATTCAACAAATGAGTATACCGAGAGTCAGAGAAGCTGAATAACAAGCTGTTGTTCATGTATCTGTTAAGCAGCAGAGCCAGGATTAGGATGTCTTCAGCCTGGCTCCTCACCTCATGTCTTACTGCCTTGCCATGCTGGGATATTCTCATTGGTCAGTCCTGGGCCATGGGCTCACCCCAGAAGTGGATTGAGGGCTAGCAGGTTTCCATAGAAAAATCCTAGTGTTAAAATCATTAAAAGAAAAACTGAGGCCAGGCACAGTGGCTCAAGCCTGTAATCCCAGCACCTTGGGAGGATGAGGCAGGTGGATCACCTGAGGTCAGGAGTTCAAGAACAGCCTGGCCAATATGGTGAAACCCCATCTCTACTAAAAATACAAAATTAGCTGGGCGTGGTGGCACACGCCTGTAATCCCACCTACTCAGGAGGCTGATGCAGGAGAATCGCTTGAACTTGGGTGGCAGGGGTTGAGGTGAGCCGAGACTGTGCCATTGTACTTCCAGCCTGGGCAACAGGAGCAAAACTCCGTCTCAAAAAAAAAAAGAAAAGAAAAGAAAAGAAAAGAAAAGAAAAGAAAAGAAAAACTGAACGTCGGACAAACAAAAACAATAGTTGTCCATTGCAGAATCACTTCAAAAATACAGCTTTTCCTTTCTCTTGCATTATTTGCTTGAGATAAATTTTCACAGATGGGATCCCACGAGTCACAGCGGCTTTTGATATAAAATGCCAAGTAGTTTTTCAACAGGATGGCATATATTTACATTCTGTCTGCTCAGAATGAACTAATTTTACCACACCCTTATTTGTGTTGGATGCCATACGTTTTGTAAACCAAGACAATTCTAATTTTACTAGATTCTGCAGTTATTTATATTTGCATCGTTTTCCCTTTCCCTTTTTAGAGTGGAAAATACAAATAAGAAAGTATATATAAGTTGGTTAGCATGAACCTTTGAATTATCAGATGGGCCAGCTGGAACCCTGGGGCAAGTAGAAGGACAGGTGTGTCTCTCCCGCCCGCGGCCTTAGGGACCAGAGGGCAGGGTCTGTGCTGAGAGACGACAGCAGCATATCTCCTCCCAGCCTGGGGTTCAAACCCAAAAGGACTTCAAATGTCAAACATTTGGGGGTTATTATTATTACTAGTCATTTCAGCTGTGTTATTGCATGAAACGTAGACTTCATCTAAATTTTAAAAGTGCATGTGCGCATACATTACTGGAAAAAAGCTAGAGAGCTGTTGGGTTTGGGGTGCCCTATCGTATTCCTGTGTCCTCATTTTGTTAAATCGTGATGAAAGCAATTTCCGAGACTCTACTCGTGGCACTGCCAGGTGAGCACGGGTATGAAGGGGTAGGAAAGGGATCCCGAAGAGATGGACCGAGGCTCCTTCCCGCCTCCGCTGGGAGCCCCCTTTCCTTTGAGCAGGAGACCACAGGCTCCGCCCCGCCAGGCCCAGGCCATAGATATGCAAAAACCTCCGGATTTCTAGAGAGGAAATGAGGGCACAGGAAGCCGGCTTCCGCCGGCGGCCCATTTCCGGCTTCGCCGAGACAGCGCGAGTTCCCTGAGCTTGGTGGCTTCTGCTGGAGGGTTTCTCGTATCCTCTTAAGTCCCTGCTCGGAACTCAGGGAGGCCTTGCAGGGTGGACGCGAGCCCATAATGCCGGCTCCGGAACCGCAGGCGGGGCCTCCTCCACGGAACTCGCAAGCCGCGGGATTGGGGCCGGGGTGGAAGCCTTTTCGGAGGAGCCACCTTGAAGGCGGTGGCGCCGGGATCCCTTTCGCCTAAGTGCTACCTCGAGATCGGCTCCTCGAACATTCAAGCTCTGGACTTTCCTTTTCAAAACCCCTACAGGCTCGAAAAACATCATGGTGACACTGCAACTTAAAAGTATTTCGTTTAGACCGGGCGCATTGGCTCACGCCTGTAATCCCAACACTTTGGGAAGCCGAGGCGGGGGAGGATCGCGGGAGCTCAGGACTTAAGAGACCAGCCTGGGCAAGACAGCAAGAGCCCGTCTCTACTAAAAAACACAAAAACTGGCCGGGCGCGGTGGTGTGCGCCTGTGGTCTCAGCTGCTCGGGCGGCTGAGATGGGAGGATCGCTTGAGCCTAGGAGGTCCAGGCTGCAGTGAGCCGCGGTGTCACCCCTGCACTCCAGCCTGGGCGACAGAGTGAGACCCTGTATATTTACAGACCCTATATATGTACTTTAGGGCTTATTTTTCCCGTATGTAGGAGAACCGCTGACTTGTCAATTTTAAAAACAGTCAAGTAACTAAAAGAAATGCACTTTAGTATTGTGACCAGATATGGGGGAAAAGATTAGTTCAAAAGATGAGGAACTATGAGCCTGGAAGAGTAGAGTACAAGAACTGTGCAGACAGTGCCTCTTGGAAGGAGGATTGGAGTTACAGGGGTAGAAAGGGTCCTAACGTCCTCCCTGTCAAGAGAGGAAGGTGAAGACAAAATCAAGATCTCTTACCACAGGCTGTGCGTGGTGGTGCACGCCTGTGGTACCAGCTACTTGGAAGGCTGAGGTGGGAGGATGGCTTGAGCCTGGGAGGCCGAGGTTGCAGTGAGCTGAGATCGTGCCACTGCACTCTAGCCTGGGCAACAGAATGAGGCCATGTCTCAGGAAAAAAAAAAAATCTTACAAGGAGAAATGGGACTCGTGGTAGACTACTAGTTTGAGAATACTGGCCTGGATTCTCTACCACTGGGGCAGCCACTACCACACGTGTTAGTAGCTCAATAATTTTGAGATGTTATTTACTGTTCATAATGTATGCAGGAGGAAGGGCAAGGCCAGATTTTGTTCATTTCCTTTCCCAGGTGTTAAATGGCTTGTGGCACTTCACTGATTATGAATCATTTTCTTGAATGTTCATAAAAAGGAAACTATCCGTTCATAAAACGGAAACTATTACCATGTTTGAAACTGATACACCTTATCTGACACTTTTATGAGATTATGTTGGGAAATGTTCCCTATAAAGAAGCATTTACCATGATGTGTTCCTGAGGAGAAAATGAAAAAAGAAGGAAATTTAGGATCTGCCTCTTAACGCAGTTCATAGAATATTAGATTATTCAGAGAAGGCCTGCAGTAATGAACTTGCTTAACTTTGTTTAGGCTGGTGTTTCTCTAGCATTTTGACCACAGGAACTTTAAAGTAACACTCTATTAATATTCTTCTCCTGGTTTTTCCTAGAACACATTTTGCAAAATGCTGACATAAGTCATTGACCTGGGCACAGGACTGCTCAGAAGGCATTCTTGGCTCTTAAAAGGCATTTCAGATCTACTTTTTGGAAATCATCTGACTGGATTTCAGTAAGAATAATTTCTGTTTTATGAACGTTCAAGAAAATGATTCATAATCAGTGAAGTGCTGCAAGCCATATAACGCCAGGTAAAGGAAATAAACAAAACCTGGCCTTTTCCTTCCTCCTGCATGCATAATGAACAGTAACATCTCAATATTACTGAGCAAACCATTATCAACATGTAATTATTTTTAAACAATGGAAATAATTATTTGAAAAAAATGTGAATTGTGTCAAGGAAATTCTAAAATTTAGTACATTCAGGAATTCTTTTTTTTTGTTTTTGAGAAAGAGTCTTGCTCTGTTGCCAGGCTGGAGTGCAGTGGCGTGATCTTGGCTCACTGCAGCCTCTGCCCCGCCATGTTCAAGCAATTCTCCTGCCTCAGCCTCCCGAGTAGCTGGGACTCCAGGTGCGTGCCACCACACCTAGCTACTTTTTGTATTTTTAGTAGAGACAGGGTTTCACCATGTTGGCCAGGGTGGTCTCGATCTCTTGACCTCATGATCTCCCTCTTCAGCCTCCCAAAGTGCTGGGATTACAGTGTTAGCCACTGCGCCCAGCCCATTCAGGGATTCTTAATGACAAAACTAGAAATTTGTTCATGGTCTCCTAGATGGACCTATTTTAATAAGATATAAGCAACATTTTCTAATGGTATAAATAGAATGTAACTAAAAACCATTTAAATGTATATTTGCATTGATATTCATTGGAACCTTGGTCTGACGTTCTAGAATAAAATTTAGAACGATTGTCTTGAACATCATTCAGCACAGCTTAGTTATTGAAAGTCTTGTTTGGCACAAACATTCTTCAAGTAGAGCTACAAATTGACTCACTAGTATATTACTAAACTGTTGCAGTCTCCAACAAGACCTGACTGGGGATGACTGCGTAACAATGCCTTGGACTCTCCTGTTCCAGTGTCCTGTCCTTCACTCTGTAGGGCCAAAAAGCTGGTTTCATTAGTTCACACAGAGGAAAGCAAGGACACAGTCATGCTAACCGAACTGAAAGAGGTCGATGTATAAACCTAGAGTGTGAGTTAATTCCTTTCTAGTGAAAAATATAATCATCAGTCAGACTGGATCATTGTGTTTGCCAACAGTGTGTTCCTTTCCTGTAGGAAGATCTATGTGGGAGACTAGATTCTTATATTGAAACATACAGTGAGCTTGGAATCAGAACAAGGAGATGGATAACCAAGTTCAGTGGCACCAGGTGTCTTCAGTCTAAGGATGTTTCTGTCAACTTGGCTAATTCATTTTTGTGGTAAAAAAATAGGCCAGGTGCGGTGGTTCATTCACACCTGTAATCCCAGCATTTTGGGAGGCCGAGGCAGGTGGATCACTTGAGGTCAAGAGTTCGAGACCAGCCTGGCCAAAATGATGAAACCCCGTCTCTACTAAAAATATAAAAATTAGCTGGGCTTGGTGGTGTGTACCTGTAATCCCAGCTACTCAGGGGGCTGAGGCAAGAGAATTGCTTGAACCCGGGAGGCAGAGGTTGCAGTCGGCCGAGATTGCACCACGGCACTCCAGCCTTGGCGAGAGAGTGGGACTCCGTCTCAAAAAAATAAAAGTGGCTACGCTATGAAGATGCAAAGGCATAAGAATGATACAATGGACTTTGGGGACTCTAGGGGAAGGGTGAGAGTGAGTGAGGGATAAAAGACTACACATGGGGTACAGTGTACCCTGCTCAGGTGATGGATGCACCAAAATTCAGAAATCACCACTAAAGAACTTATCCATGTAACCAAACACCACCTGTTCCCCAAAAACCTATTAAAATAAAAAGAAGATTAAAACGTACTTGCTTTTCAACAGTGTGAGTGAGTGATTCATAAGCCAAAACATTGCAACATTTGGGTGTTAATGCAGGAAATCTTTATTTGAGCATATGGCAGAACATATGGGAGGTGTGCTGGGGATCCCTGAGACCATTCAAGATTCCCAGGTTCAGTGATTTGTTTGGAGGACTCACAGAGCCCGAAGTATAGCCATCAGCATGGCTGTAATTTATTACCGTGAAAGGATACAAAGCAAAATTAGCAAAGGGAAAAGGCACATGGGGCAAAGTCTGGAAGCCACCAGGGGCAAGCTTCCAAGAGCCTCTCAGTGGAATCACACAGGACACGTTTAATTCCTCCAGCAATGCACTGTGACAAGTGTGAAATGTTGTCTATGATTAGGGAAGCTCATTACAGACTCAGTACCCAAAGTTTTGCTGGGGGCTGGTCATGTAGACAACCTCTGCCTGCATGCAACAAGATTCCAGACTCCCAGAAGGAAAGCAGGTTTCACATAAGCCACACAGTTTGCACAAACAGCCCAGACACAATGAGCCAGTCTTATCAGGGAATCATGGGAATGCTCCTGAAATCCAAGCTTCTACATGCCAGCCTTGGAAGGGCCAACCTTGAAAGAAGGACTTTCTAAGAATAGCAGCCTCAGGCCTGCTGTGGTAACTGTCCTCTGCACAGTAGAAATTGCTGAGTATAGCCTGCAGATACTCAGGAAATTATGAGAGAAATTATGCTTGGAGTGAACCTTGAAAGCTGAAAAGACCATTAACAGTGTGAAATGAGGAGAAAGGGGACTTCCAGCAGAGGGAAGCTTGTTAGCAAAAGCAGAGAGGAAGGAACACCTAGATGCCTTTGGAGAAATGTGTGTAGTTTGGAGTCACTGGCACGTGGGTATGGATGGCACGTGGGTGAGAATTATGACCACTGACCTGATCCAAGTCTCAATTTCCTCATCAGTGAAATGAGATGATTGACCTGGATGACCTCTAAGGTCCTTCCCATCTCCTGCTTTTCCAGGGAAAATGGGAACAGCTGAGTCACATATCAGCAGCTGAGATATGCGTAGAAGACGTGACTGGACCTAGAGCAAAGAGCATGAATTAAATCTGATCCAAACACTCTTTGTACTTACTAGATGTGTGACCCTAGGCTAATTGCTTCCCTGAGCTTCCACTTCCTTATTTGAAGTTGGATAGTGTATTAATCCATCCTCACCCTGTTAATAAAGACATACCCAAGACTGGATAATTTATAAAGGAGAGAGGTTTAATTGTCTCACAGTTCAACATGGCTCATAAGGCCTCAGGAAATTTACAATCATGGTGGAAGGGGAAGCAAACACCTTCTTCACATGGCAGCAGGAAAGAGAGGTGACAAGCAAAAGGAGAAAAGTCCATTATAAAACCATCAGATCTCATGAGAACTTGCTCATTTTCACCAGAACAGCGTGAGGGTAACCACTCCCATGACTAAATTACCTCCCACTGAGTCCCTCCTGTGATACCTGGGGATTATGGGAACTACAATTCAAGATGAGATTTGGGTGGGGATACAGTCAAACCATATCAGATAGTAATTATATTCTCTTCACAGAATTGTTTTGAGTATTCATGAGATGTTCCATAGAAGTTTCTGGCAGAGCACCTGACAGTAGATGCCTAAGTAATGGTGACTGCTAAAAAATTTTTTTAACTTCTTTTTTTTTCCATAATTCAGTTTATTATTATTATTATGTAATGAGACAAGGTCTTGCTGTTACCCAGGCTGTCATGAACTCCTGGGCTCAAATGATCCTCCTTCCCCAGTAATGACTGCTATTGTAATTTTCGGTCTTTCCTCCCACACAGCTCAAGCTCTTGTTGCTGGACCGGTCATCAGTGTCTCTAGCCTTTTCAGTCGTAATCTCCACAGGAGGCTAAAGCGCAGCTAACAAATGGTGCAGTCAAAGGAGGCTCCACCCCCATGACCAGGCCATGTCTCATCCACAAATGACAGCAAGGATCCAGATCAGCAACGTGCAGAAAGAGAAGCTGATGGGGGTTGTGGAGAAAGGCTTTCCTCCCTCAGGGCAAAGGAAGCCAGAAGGTTGACAAAAGGACCCTGGCTCGGTTGGCCTGAAGCAGAGGTGAATTGAGTTGAAGAGGACCCCTTGACAAGGAGGAAAAAAAATCAAGTCACAGATGGGGCAATCTGGGAGGGCTGACAAAGACAGACCGTAGTGTGAAGTGGCACATTTCCTCAGGAGACCATCTGCTTGAACACTACGTAATGTGTTCTTAAAATACAAAATTTTGCTTCTTTAAACAGAATTTAATGTTTTAAGATACATGTAAAAACATTCTGTTTGTGAAAATGTATTGATCTGTACATGTTTTCTTTTCAGAGTGAATATCATATTTCAATTAAATATATATATATGCCAGGAGTACCTCTAATCCCAGCACTTTGGGATGCCAAAATGAGAGGATTGCTTGCATCCAGGAGTTTAGGACCAGCCTGGGCACTATAGTGAGACCTTACCTCTACAAAAATTAAAAATGTAACCAGGCATAATGGCACATGCCTGTATTCCCAACCACTCAGGTGGCTGAGGTGGGAAGATCGCTTGAGCCCAGGAGGCCAAGGCTGCAATGAGCCATGATTGTGCTACCACACCAGTCCAGCCTTGGGGATAGAGCAAAGAGCAAAACCCTGTCTCTCAAAACAAACAAACAAACCCAGAATGGACGAATATATAGATGATTATTAACAAATATTTATTGCCAACCCAATAGTTATAATGTCTTACGGAATTTATATGTGTAGAACTAAAGATGTGTAACAGCAACACAAAACGAGGAAGGGGATAAATGAAACTAAAATTTCCTAAAGTTTTAAAGTTTCAGGAAATGGTAAGAGTAATAATTTATATTACACAGAAATAAGTCAAGATTGCATGTATTAAAAAAAAAAAAGAACTAGGCATGATTAGAGGGTTGGAACTTTTAGCCCCACCCACTGACTTCTGGGGAGGAGAGAGGGACAAGGGGCTAGAGAGTGAAGTAATCACCAATGTTCAATGATTTAATTAATCATGGCTATTTAGGGCTCATACCTGTGATCCCAGCACTTTGGGAGGCCGAGGCGAGAGGATCACTTTAGGTCAGGAGTTCAAGGCCAGCCTGGCCAATGGCAGGTGGATTGCCCTGAGGTCAGGAGTACAAGACCGGCCTGGCCAACATGGTGAAACCCTGTCTCTACGAAAAATACAATTAGCTGGGCATGGTGGTACCCGCCTCTAGTCCCAACTACTCAGGAGGCTGAGGCAGGAGAATCGCTTGAACTCGGGAGATGGAGGTTGCAGTGAGCCAAGATGGCACCACTGCACTCCAGCCTGGGTGTGTAATGAAACTTCCATTAAAACCTCTAAATGATGGGGTTCAGAGAGCTTCCAGGTTGGTGAACACATCAAGGTGCTGGGAGAGTGGTATGCCCAGAGAGGGGAGGAAAGCTCTGTGCTCATTCTCCCTTGTCTTGCTCTATGCATTGCTTCCATTTGGCTCTTCCTGAATTGTATCCTTTGTAATAAACCAGTAATATTAAGTTAAGCACTTTCCTGAGTTCCACTAATCATTCTAGCAAATTGTCAAGCCTGCAGGAGGTGGTCATAAGAATCCCCAATTTATAACCAGTTGCCCAGAAGTATGGGTTGGCCTAGAACTTGCAACTGGAGTCTGACTGGGACAGTCTTGTGGGACTGAGCCCTTAAATCTGTGGAGGCTAATTCCAACTCTGGGTAGTTAGTGTCAAAATTGAATTGAATTGTAGGACATTCAGTTCGTGTTAGAGAACTGGAGAAGTGATTGATGTCAGGAGAGGAAAAAAATCCTCACTTGTGAATATAGATGCAAAATCCTAAATAAAATATTAGCATTTTTGCTAAGGAATTAGCAAAAATCAAGCATCCATTTAGGTCCAGGAATACAAAGGTGATTTAATATTCTAAAATCAATCAAGGTAATTCATCACATTAGTAGGAAAAAATACGATCAGAAAGTCATATTGATAGATGCATAAAAATGATGAGTTGATAGATATATAAAAATGGTGACTTCAGAAAACGTGGTTTCCAGAAGTAACATCAGATTCATTTTTCTTTCCTCCATCGGAGTTCTGTCCATCCAGTCTAGATTGATTTGTAGAAGAGAACCACAGTCTATTCCAGGCCCAACCTGAGCCACGACCTGTTATGTTGTAACACCCTCTGAACTTCAGGACCCTCTGGCTTTGGATTTGGGGCCCCATCTTTTGTTCTACATGTTTTTTTACTGATGTTTCAACCTGCAAAACAAAAAAAGAAGGAGGCTGGTAATAGGTACTATTTAACATAATTATTGACATATTTTAATATAATTATCATGACAGATGCTCTGGTAGGTTCTTGAGGGACAAATGTGAACCCAAGTTCTGGAAGGCTAAGTAACTCATCAAAAGTCCCACTGCTGGTAAATGACAGAGCTGATATATGTGAACCAGTCAGTCTGGCTTTGGAATGCATACTGCTATTCATTCTGTCACTAACCCTACCTGACTGGCCATAATTCCAGGCATTCAGTGTCAAATAGACATAAGTTACACAGGCTGTGAAAACACAAAGAAAAGGCATCAATTCAGACTAGGGGTGGGCTGGTTCTGGAAGGCTTTTAAAGAAAGAGTATTTAAGCTGATACTTAAAAGATTAAGATTTTTAAATGGCAGAAAATGAGATTGTAGTCAGGAGAGTTTCAATTATGCTGTGGTAACACAGGTTTAACCCAACAAAAGTTTATCTCTCTTAAGAAAATACTGGCTGGGCGCGGTGGCTCACGCCTGTAATCCTAGCACTTTGGGAGGCCGAGGCGGGTGGATCACCTGAGATCAGGAGTTCAAGACCAGCCTGGGTATCATGGTGAAACCCCATCTTAAAAAAAAAAAAAAGAAAAAAAGAAAATACTAAGTCAAGGCCGGGCGTGGTGGTTCACGCCTATAATCCTAGCACTTTGGGAGGCTGAGGCGGGTGGATCATGAGGTCAAGAGATCGAGACCATCCTGGTCAACATGGTGAAACCCCGTCTTTACTAAAAATACAAAAATTAGCTGGGCATGGTGGCGCACGCCTGTAGTCCCAGCTACTCGGGAGGCTGAGGCAGGAGAATTGCTTGAACTCAGGAGGCGGAGGTTGCGGTGAGCCAAGATCACGCCATTGCACTCCAGCCTGGGTAACAAGAGCGAAACTCCGTCTCAAAAAAAAAAAAAAAAAAAGAAGAAGAAGAAAATACTAAGTCAAGTTGGGCCACGTCTAGAGACCTCCTCTGATGTCTCGACTCCGCTGTCTAGGCTGCTACCATTTGTGGTTTCTCATTCCATCACCTGTGCTCTGTCACTGTGCAGGAGAAAAGAGAAAATCATAGAGAGTTGGTATCTGCCCATCAAAGCTTCAGCCTGAAAGTCCACACAACACTTCTGCTCATGGCCCATTAATCCTAACTCAGAGAACATGGGCTATTTGGCGAGAAGTTATTGCTTCTGCTACAAAGGAGCATTCCAGACTGAGGAACAAGCATGTGCAAAGGCATGAATGGGTAAAACTGCATGGTATGCGTGGGGAGAGCAAATAGATTCAGGACACAATAGGTCTTCAATGTCATTCATAGACAAATGGAAGCTCTCATGGAGGAGCAGCAGTGTTTGCCTTGTTTTGCAAAATTACAGATGGTGGCAAAAAGGAGGGCATGCAGAGACGAAAGACCAATGAGCTGGTTATAGCCATGCCCTTGGACTTCCCGGCCTCCATAATTGTGAGCCAAATAAGCTTCTTTTCTTTGTAAATTACCCAGTTTCGGGTATTCTGTTAGAGCAACAGAAAATGGACTAAGACAAATGATCAAAGAATACTTCCTAGAGGAACTGAACTTGGGAGGGAACCCATGGTATGGCCAAGTAGAATAAAAGGAGGAGTAAACCTTTCTGTATCAGAGGGAAATAATCAGGAGAATCGCTTACACCTGGGAGGTGGAGGTCGTCTCGAGCAGAGATTATGCCATTGCACTCCAGCCTGGGCAAGAACAGTGAAATTCCGTCTAAAAAAAAAAAAAAAAAAAAAAGAAAAAAAAAAAACGTTTCGCATGTTAAACATAAAGATCCTAATTGCACAGGAGCTGAAAAGGGACCATGATCATAGGACGCGTCTATGGGTTTGAGTGTGTCCCACAAAAGTCCATGTGTTGGGAACTTAGTTGCTAATGTAACAGTATTGAGAGGTGGGGCCTTTTAAAAGGGAATTAGGTAATAAGGGTAGAGCCTCATAAATGGATTAATGCTGTTTGTGAGTGAGATCATTTCCAAGGGACTGAGTTAGTGCCATGAGGTCTCTTTTGCATGCACTCACTTGCCCTTCTGCATTTCTGCCATGTTATAGTGCACTATGAAATCCCTTACCAGAAGCTGTCACCATGCCCTTGGTCTTCCCAGCCTCCATAACTATGAGCCAAATAAGCTTCTTTTCTTTTTAAATTAGCCCACCTCAAGCATTCTGTTGTATCAATAGAAAATGGACTAAAACAGATGGTCAATGAATGCTTCCTAGAGGAAGTGAACTTGGGAAGGAACACATGATATGGCCAGGTAGACAGGAAGGTGGTGTAGACTAACCTGGATATATCAGAAGAGAGCTGAATCAGAAAAATCCTACTTGCCCCCTCCCTCTCAGCTAGCCTGCTCCTGAAGCTAGAAGGCTCCAATCTTCCCAAGGAGGGAAAGAGTATGCAACAATGTCTTACGTCAACACTAAGGAAAGGGATTTCCTATTTCAATCTCTGTTGCTAAACAAGCATTTGCAGCTGAACCACAATCTCAAGAAGTGGGCCAAGATCAGGTGCACAGGGAAGGCTCTGAGGATAGCCTCACCACTCAGCACTCCGGGCACAGCTCCAGCTACTCAGCATGCAAAACATGGCTGGGGCTCCTTCTGCAAGACTGACTGCAAGCTTTATCTGCATGGACACTTTCTTGGCTCACAGAATTGTTTTGGAACAAAAGCTATTCATTTCAGCTTGATTTGGAGCCACAGTCCTTGGCTTTCTGCAATGTCAGGGCTTGGCAGTGTTTCTGGCCGCTGGGTCAGCCATGAAGCTAACAGCCCAGGGAGCAAAGACACAACCCCAGACTATGTTGGGGGATGCTGGGAGGTGGTCCTGCTCCTCCTGGGGATGGCCAGGGGGTGAGGAGCCACAGCCTCTGGAGTGATTCTTTTTAGCAGCAGCCAGCGGCCCCCTTTTCCCCAAAACACTCACACACACACACACACACACACACACACACACACGCTGTTACACTAGTTTCTGATGACAAGGCTTAAAGCATCCTCATCCTTTCAGTCATAACCTTTCAGGTGGTAAATACTGTACTTCATCAGGTGAAACAACCATCTCCTTGGTAGCGAGATAGAGGGAGCTAAACAGCAGATGGAGGAGTGGTACCTGCTTTGCCAGTTAGAAATTTAAACTTCTCTGATAAAAAGGACAGCCACTCCATTTCTTTCCCTTTGTGTTTAAAAAAAAAATCTCTGAAGAATTTGCAACTAACCTTCAAAGGAGATTAACAGGAGTTACTTCTAAAAGCACAATGAAGAGGGGCAGATGGCTTTTCAGCGACGAAGTCTCACTTCGCACAAAGGAGGGATTTACTGGGAAGAGGGAAATCTGTGTCGTGAACATTTTTAGAGGTCTTCCCATTAGGGGACAGAATAATTTTCCTCTGACCTCTTTCCATGTAAATTCACTTAAGGGATTCCTTTTTAAATTGTAGTAAATCTAAAATACAAAAACATATGACTGACTCCTTGGGTCTTGGTGCCCACTCATGACGGGAGAAAATCCACCTTGATTTTCAAGCTCCCCAGGAAGGGTGTAGCTGTGGCCTTTCTCTAGGCCCCCCTTCTCTTTCTGTCCAGTGTGCATCCCTGCTGGGGTATCTCCTTTTGTGAGACACATTGAAGACCCCCTGGTCCTTCCCTATACCATCACCTCCACACCCCACCCCCCCACTGTTGACCACACCACAGCTGCCCAGTCCTCCCAGAATCCTGACTTCTCCACAAGTATTTCCTGAGGCCTGAAACCAATGCTGCACAAAAGGGTCATCACTGGGTGGAGCACGGTGACTCATGTCTGTTATCCCAGCACTTTGGGAGGCCAAGGCGGGTGGATCACCTGAGGTCAGGAGTTCAGACCAGCCTGGCCAACATGGCAAAACCCCATCTCTACTAGAAACAGAAAAATTAGCCAGATGTGGTGGTGGGTACCTGTAATCCCAGGTACTCAGGGGCCTGGGGCAGGAGAATAGCTTGAACCCAGGGGTGGAGGTTGCTGTGAGCCAAGATCATGCCACTTCACTTTGTCAGAAAAAAAAAAAAAGGAGGGGGTCATCACTGGACCCTGTCTGACCTACCACGGGCCTGGCATTTCCCCTCTCAGATTCCAGCTAAGTGAGGTATGACACTGAACATTTTAAAGAACCCAGACAGTCACTAAAAGTATCAGAAAGTGATAGCCTCAATACCCCATCCACCCCGTGGTCACAATTTCTTCTCATAGTAAGTGGCTGTCACTCTCTACAAGATCTCAGGGACTGACATTTTCCTATAATCCAGAGAAGGCTTCCTGGAAGACAAACATAATTATGTGTTTGCTGTGCAGAGATGTAAATAGTGACCCCAAACTGTGAAAGATGGGAAAGTTCTTCTTCAAAGTTTGTATCTTAGACTACATTATAAGGAGTCACAATCTCTTGCTCTATGGCCATTATCCGCTATTAGCATAAGCATAAATATATATGTTCTCTAAATCAGCTACTTCTTAAATCAGCTACCTGGACTTGCTCCGGCATGTCTGAACAGGACTGGGCAAGCTCCAAACCCTGGTGCCTGCCATTCCTTATTTGGAAACCCTCCTGACCTTCTCCTGATTAGCTTCCTCCTTTTTCTTGTCTTCTTTCTCCTTATCTATTCAGGAAATTTTCAAATTTTTTAGCCAATCAGGCCAAGCATAGCATGTGAGGTCCCGTTCTGGCCAATGGAAACTGGACGCAACAGTGGGGTGATTGCGTCAGGTTATGAAAGTTATAAATGTCCCTGTCTCTTTTGTCGAGGTGTGCTCTCGTGGCAAGACTGCCAGCGAGTTGCACCCTTTCTGCAGGAAGTGAACTAGCCTTGCTGAGCACTGTCTCCATGTGGACCTTTCCCGACGTTATAAACCCATTTCCAACACAAGCCATTGCACTGTGTTTTTTGGTAGGTAACTCACATCCCAACTACAGCAATGCCAGCCACTGTCCAAATGCCCAAGTCTAATATGCCCTGTTAACTGTGCCCTGCCTCAGAAACATCCCTTGTTTCTGTTATATTCTCAATGGCCAGTTTGATGTGTCTTCTGAGTTTCTCAGGCCCTGCCTTCCAGATACAGAATTGCCTGCTGGACATCACCATCTGGCTCTGACTAACAACCGACACACAGTAGATCCACAGCCAAGTTCATGTTCCTCCTTCAGCTTTGTCCCAACTCCCTTACTGGCACCCCATCTTGCCAAGAACACCCTCACATCCCCAAGACCCAGCTAAACCACAACCATATCTTTCAGAATGCTTTCTTGGTATTCCATCCAGGATAAAGAAAAGGCCCACACATAAGCACCGCCTTTACCTTCCAGCTGTCTGCATTGATATACGTGACCATCTCCTGCCACTAGACTACAAGTCACTTGAGAACAGGGACTGTGTCCTGAAGTCTGTGTTATCAGTGTCTAACAATACCTGACACATAGTTGGTGCTCAATAAGTGTCTGTTACATGGAAGAGTGAATAAATGATATAAGCAATTCTAAATTTTGCCCAAGCCTCATTAAGATCCTGCCTTCCTGCAATCCTCGTCTAAGCTCAACTCTCTTTCTGGCACCTCATCTGCCCCAAGAACACCCTCACATCCTCAACTTTTCCTTAAGTCAAATAGGAAAGCATTTTAGAAGTCCAGATAGAGTTTTTTCCCACCTCATTCCTAGGTAGTCAGGGCTGCTAAAACACAGGAAATGAGGAGCTAGACCGAAACAAGAGCCCTGCTGGTGGCCGGGTGCAACAGCTCATGCCCATAATTCCAGCACTTTGGGAGGCTGAGGCAGGTGGATCACGAGGTCAAGAGATCAAGACCATCCTCTACTAAATGAAACCCTGTCTCTACTAAATATACAAAAATTAGCTGGGTGTGGTGGCGTGCGCCTGTAGTCTCAGCTACTCGGGAGGCAGAGGCAGGAGAATTCGCTTCAACCTGGGAGGTGGAGGTTGCATTAAGCTGAGATTGCACCACTGCATACCAGCCTGGTGACAGACCGAGACACTGTCAAAAAAAAAAAAAAAAAAAAGCCCAGCAGGTACTGGAGACCACAGCAGCTTCCTTGCCCTGCTGTTTAGTTCACTGTGTGGTGTGTCACCAGCTAACACCCCCAGGCAGAGCCGCTGGACAGGAGAATTCTTAATTTCCTTCTACCACATTAAAAAAAAATTCTATGTATGTAGTTTCGAGACAGTGTTTCACTCTGTCACCCAGACTGGAGTGCAATGGTGCATGCTGCAATCACAGCTCACTGCAGCCAGGACCTCCTAGACTCAAGCGATCCTCTAACCTTAGCTTCTCAAGTACCTGGGACTATAGGTATGCACCACCACATCTGGCAAATTTTTAAAATTTTTTTTGTAGAGACAGTATCTTACTCTGTTGCCCAGGCTGGCCTCAAACTCCTGGGCTTAAGCCATCCTCCCACCTCAGCCTTCTAAAGTGCTGGGATTATAGGCATGAGCCACCATGCCCAGGCTCCACCACATTTTAAACAAGTCGGGGCATCAGAGGTGGGCATCAGCTTGGCTGGTGGGTGTCAGCTTGGCTGGTAGACATGCCCACATAGGGCTACATCAAGCCTGGGATGGAGACACAGGTGTGAAAGCTTCAACAATCACAGAGGAAGGACCCTTCTGACCAGCACCACTCCCTCTGACCACAAGAAAAGCTGTCATCTTCTAGGTGACTGGAGTTTCAGGCACCACAGAAAGACCCTGAGTGAATTCTCTTAGTTCAGGGAAGAGAATACATTCCATCCATTCCTCTGGCTTACGTTAGAGTGCTCGTTTGAACCTAAATTTGACCACACCTGCTCTTTGGGGGAAAATAGCACCACCTTTGTAAGGCATAGGAGACTTTCCTATTCATCCCTGCCTGCCTGTCCCACCTCACACTCCCCTTATACTATAAGCTCAGCAAACCACAACCAGTGTGCCCTCAGACACACCAGACTCTCATACATCTCTGTGCTTCAGCAGGGGCTGCTTCTGAGGCCGGGGTCTTCCTTCCTCTGCCCAGCAGAAGCCTCAGCGTCCTCCACACTTCAAGGCTTTCTCTTCTGTGGTAACTACCCCTACTCTTCACGTAGAATTGGAAGCTCCTTCTCACTACAGTCTTAATTTTATGTTTTTCCTGGCCAGGCACAGTGGCTCATGCCTGTAATCCCAGCACTTTGGGAGGCCGAGGCAGGTGGATCACTTGAGGTCAGGAGTTCAAGACCAGCCTGGCCAACATGATGAAACCCCATCTCTACTAAAAATACAAAAATTAGCCAGGTGTAGTGGCATGCACCTGTAATCCCAGCTACTTGGGAGGCTGAGGCAGGAGAATCACTTGAACCTGAGAGGCAGAGGCTGCAGTGAGCTGAGATCACACTACAACACTCCAGCCTAGGCAACAGAGTGAGACTCCATCTCAAACAAAAAGAAAGTAGGTATATTTGACTGGGGGCACCCTAAGGTACCTTGCGGTGGGCCCAGTCCTCCATCAGCCCACATCCCCCAAGGCTGGGAACTGTTAAGCTGCCCTTTCATGAGTCACTTAGCCTCCAGGGACTTTGAGGACAGGGGCCATGCTTGTTTTGCTCACCACTGTGTGTCTGGTACCTCGAGCAGTGCCCCGCAGATGCCAGGCTCCAAGTCCACTTTGGCTGCCTAGCTGACAGAGAGCACGTGGTGCAGAATGAGATCGTGGGACGGGAAACCCTGACATTCAACCTCAAATCCAGCCACAGACCCCAAGCAATGGAAGACCCTGACCACTGCCTTTGCAGCTGTGAGTAGGTTGTGGTGTAAGATACATTTTAAGATCTATGTGTGTAAGATACGTTTTTAACTTTCAAATATCGCACTTTGGATCCAGAAAGGGCAACGTATAGGAGCTTTAAATTCGTAGGTGGCTGTCTGGATTACCTTATGTGACTCGGAGCTGGGGCGGCCCGATCTCTGTCCCATTCTACAGGCCCAGGACACAGCTTGGAAATTTAAAAGGAATTGTCTTTATCACAACTCACACAAGTCTCTTAATGAAATCGAGCAGCTCAAATCGACCCAAAGGGGTGCCCTCCACTCCTGCCCCGCGCGTCCTCGGACGCTTCCCCGACGTGGTCCCCCGCCACCTGCCAGGGCCCAGCTGAGGGGCCAGGGTTACCTTTTGGAGAAAGGCCAT
>CAUYLG010065707.1:0-32742 GCA_963573385.1 Cacajao melanocephalus
CTCCCACCTAAGACTCCCAAGTAACTGGGGCCATAATCACTCTCCGCCGTGCCTGGGTAATTTTTTTAACTCATTTTATTTTAATAAAATAAATTTATTTTTTCATTTTTTTTTTTTTTTTTTTGTCCTGGATGGTCTCAAACTCCTGACCTCAAACAATCCTCTCTCCTCAGTCTCCTAAGGAGCTGGGATTATAGCCATAAGCCACTGTGCCCTGATCTATATTTAAAACCTTATCCTGGTACACTGATCACAATTAATAAACTTATTTTGATACATTATTGTCAACATAAGTCCATAGTTTATTCACAAATCCCCAGGTTTTCTCTAATGTTCATTTTTATGTCAAAAGGTCCTTTAGAATATATTACATTTAGTGGTCGCATCTTCTGAGACTCCTATTAGTTATGACAGTTTCTCACACTTGCCTTGTTGTTGAAGAAGCTGACATTTTTGAGGATTACTGGACAACTATTTTATAGAATGCCTTTCAGTTGGTATTTTTGTATCATGACTTTCTATGATTAGTCTGGGGTAAGGTTTTCTGGGAGGAAGACAGTAGAGATGAGGAAGTGCCATTTATATTGCCTCCTACAAAAGAGCATGCAATCAGTATAACTAATCACTGTTAATGTTAACCTTCATCAGATGGCTTGATAAATTATTTATCAGGTTGTTTCTCTATAAAGTTCTTCTCTTTTGTTCTCCCTTTCTATACCACGTTGTCTGGAGAAACTATCACTAGGTATAGTCTATACCTAAGGAATGGCAATTATGGTCTGCTTCTTATTGACAGACTATAATTTAAAATATTTTGAATTATTCTGTAAAGAGAATTCTCCTTATTTATTCAATCATATTTATATAAGTTTGGCATTATGAATATTTATTTTATATTTTGTGTTATAATGCAGTACTGCCTTGTTCTGTACTATTTTCAGCTTTGGTCATTGGAAGCTCTTTCAGTTGACTCCTGTATCCACTTGACAATTATGCCATCTGCAAATAGAGATCTTTATTCCCAATCTGTGTACATTTTCTTTCCTTTTCTTATCTTATTGCACTAGTCAGGACTTTCAGTAAGATGCTGAATAAGAGTGGTAAGGAAAATCATGCTTTATTTGTCCTCTTGCTTTTAGGGGGGCTGCATCCAGTTTTTTAACCTTAAATATGATGGTTTATGTATGTTATTTGCACATGTTCTATATCAAGTTGAAGAAGTTCCTCAGCATTCTGAATTTGCTATTTTTTTAATCATACATATTTGTTGAACTTTTGTCCCCTGCTTTTTCTGTTAATACAACCTTTTTCTTCTTTAGTTTGTTAATATTGTAGATACATTGTTTGTATTATACATGCTGAGGAATTCTCTGTTCCTGAAATAAATCACAACTGATTATCTTGTAAGATTCTGTTTATCTCTTTTTGGATTCAATTTGCTAATATTTATTGAAGATTTTTATGACTATGTTCATGAGAGATACCAACCTGTAATTTCTTTCCTTCTTATAATATGTTCATAGTGTTTTTCTTTCTGTATAATGTCAGTCTGGTTTGGTGTTATTAAATCTGGCCTCATAGAATTATTTGGAATGTTTTGCTTTTGTCTGTATTTCTGTAAAATATTGTAGAAAATTGGTACTATTTTACTTAAATATGGTATAGAATTTACCAATAAAACCATCTGCCTATTGTGGTTTGCTTTTCAGATGGTTATTAATTATTAAATACTCCTCTTTAATAGATATAGGGATTTTAAAATTATATATTTCACTTTGTGTGGATTTTGATAGTTTGCATTTCACTCAAATGTCATCTTACTTCTATGGTTTCTGATTAGAAATTCACTGTGTAATTCTTATCCTTGCTTCTCTATATGTAGGGAGTTCTCCCACCCTTCTCTGGTTGCCTTCAAGATTTTTTACTTGTCTTTATTTTTCTACATTTAAGTATGCTGCATTCAGTTATATTTTTTTTTCTTTTTCTGCTTTGTGATCTCTGAGCTTTCTAAATCTGTAGTTGTGATTGTAATAAATTTTGGAAAGTTTTTACTCATTATTGCTGAAAATATTTCTCAGTTTTCTCTTTTTCTGATGTCCTAATTATGCATTTCTTACATCTGTTGTAGAAGTAACATGCTTTTAGTATTTTACATGGGTGACATACATATTTTCTTCTTGCCCCAGGATTACATTATTAATGATGAGTATGAGACTCTCTTCATGCCCAAACACAACTCAGAAGTACCATAAAGTTAATGTCACAGGGACTTAATGCTTGACATGTGAGGGATAAAACCAGCTCACATATTTTTTTCTCACGCCTTAACCTGAAAGAACTACTAAAATGAGGTACTAAAGCAGATTCTCAGAAGACCATCCCATGACATATTGGCCGTCTCACTTTCTCTGATTTACTATTCTTTTCTGTTGTTCTGCTTCCTTGAATTGTAATCCCTTTCCCCTAGTTCTAGTTTCTGGCTAATGAAGCTAAAAATGGAGTTATCATCATTATAAGTACATGGAAAACTATATACACAAGTTACCAAGGGTCATGACTTGTTCTAAGTTTTATATATAGCACATATGATATGCATCACACATATATATGTGTGTGTTTGTGTGTGTGTATGTATATATATATAAAGACAAAGAAATATCAGAATAAAATATTTATCTATATATCTATATCTATCTACACATACATGCATGCATATCTATTTCATTCTTTGAAAAATCCTGTGGGATCCCCCTTATTATCCAAGTTTTACAAAGTAAACATGAGAGAAATGTCTTGGCATGACTAGCAGAAATATCGTGGCATGACTTGACTTTTGTCATCATTAGGGTAATGGATGTATGGACTTCAAATAAATTCAGGCCATCCTCATTTAAAATGCAAAAAAATTGAGATACACAGAGTGAAATATTTGGCCTAATTTAACCCTCGTAAACTAACAACTTAGTTAAAATGTTTTACAATGAACACTGATGATTTGTTTAAGGTTGATTACAAAATGTGATTATGCATGATTTTCTACATCCTCTTGAGTTCAAATAACTTAAGGGCTTTGAAAGATTATTTGGTAATTAAATATTATAAAATGCCAGTTGTCCACACTGATAGAAGCATAAGAGATTTTAAACTTCATTCCCAGAGAATCTTTTAACTCAAAAAGAAAATCAAGGAAAATAAGAGAAGAGAAAAGCAAACAGATAGTACTCGTCATTAATTACATATATATTTATCACTAGCTAGATTTGCTTTTGCTTATACTTGCAAAGAAAAAAGGAACATTGAAGGAGTGAGGCTAAATATTTCACATTTGAATTAGTATATTTTATTTATTCCATTATATAATTAGCATTTATTGCTCACTTGATATAAATTAAATACCAGACAAATATTTGAGAGATACAAGATGTAAAATAAGTCTTTTCCATCCTGGATGACCTCACAGTTAGAACACACACAAAAATATAGACAATAATTATTATGTGAAATCATAATAAACAGATATTACTAAATGATTCAGAAACATTAAAGAAAGAATACATGATAACCTGGGATACATGAGGGAAGAGAAATTCTTAGATAAAATAGCAGAGCTTGAAGCTATTTTGATTGACTTCAAATGGGTAAGGGGCATCTACCAAGCAGATAAAGGTAAGAATACATTTTTAGTAATAGTACCCACACAAAATCAGCTATTTTTTGTTATGCTGATTAAACTCCAGAAATGTTCATTTACTCATGAAGAAATAAAGATGATTCAATTATTACAGCCAAAAAATGAGAGTGTTTATTGAAAATATTTTTATCATAAACCTTATTACCCATGTATACCTGTCAAGATCTTTCTATTTTTTATATGCTCTGTTAGTGATAATTATTTTGTGATAGTGATTTTTTTAAATTTTATAAATTTGTATATTTTAGGTAGTGATATTTTCTTTATATGTCTTCCCATTAATATAATTTATATACCATTGTATTACCTCCATCTTGTAAGTTTTAAACAAATATTTATCAAAATAATGAATCAATCTATCAACATAATTTAATGAAACCGTGTCTGTATATTATTCTGAACACTTTTATTACATGTGAGCTCAGGATGAAAACTTTGTTGAATCACAATATTGGAAAGTCCAGTGTTTAATTTTGGTGTGTCTGAATAGAAGTTCTGAAGTTGGGCAATTGGGATTCCCCCCTTTTACTGTCTTCTCTTCTCTTTTCTATGCTTTGTTTCTCTCACCTCTTTATCTCAGCTCTTCTTTCTTTTTATTGGCTTTACTTTCTAATTGGAAACCTCTTACTTCTGAAACAAGAGCCTTCAGAAACTTGACCAAAATGGTCCTTACAACTAGAGAATTCCCCACTCAGAACATGACATTATCTTTATTGTTAAATCCTTCTTTTAACTCTTTGGAAAGAGGGTTTGGACCACATCCATCAGGTTGATAGGTGAACAAGGCGTTTCGATGGATAATCTCATAAGAACACAGGAAAAAGTGCAGCAGTTTCTTAATGGATAGATGAATACTGGTTGAATTGTTTTTAATAACTTATGTTTTTATAAGATTGATGGAGAGATGCAGGGGGTCTGATTATATAAAACTGTATCATCACAGGAAAATGTTTCATCCATTTCTCTAACACGGGAAAGGAAGTTACTAACTCTTACAAAACAGTTACTGATCATCTACACCCTCACCACCTATGGCCGGCCTCTCAGATTTCAGCAAACACCCTACGCAGTCATTTTTACTCTTGCCTTAGCACGTAAACCATCCATAGACGGAGCGCCAATTCTTTCCAAATGGTCTCTGGTTGTGGAATACTAAACATCAGGAATTTTGAGTTTCTCAGGTATAAAAAAGCCTTCTCAAATGGAGCTGTGAATTTTACGCAGTCCCAGACTACACAAATGTGGTCTGGACATTTGCATAATCTTGCAGCCAGAATGAGTGTGAGTATGCAGCTGAGAAAACCTCCACAATGTGTGTGATCTTGCACACTGGTTATTTAGTCTGGCTGTCGGTCAGAGGATCAGCCAACCAATCTCTGAGCTAGTGTAACAGACAGCTGTGCAACTTGTCATCTCTTTAATCGGGCACTTAGCTAGTCAAGAAACCATCTCTGCAGCTAGCCAACCAGTCAGCTAGCAAGTTAACCAGCCAGTCTGCCAGGGAGCTCTAGTCAGCCAGCCAGTCAACCCCTGAGCCAGGGAGGGATTGAACAAGTGAATGAGTCTCTCTCCTCAGCTTGGCAGCCAGGCATATTTGCTGTTTGCCAATCAATCACCAATTCTATCAGCCTTTCAGTCCTAAATCTGACACTAGAGGTGGATTGCAGGGTAAGGATGTGTATTTTTTATTTTTTAAAGGTTTGCTAGGGTGTACTGCTGACTAATCTTAATCTTTTTAGCCATCATGAGCAAATTAAATTATTTCATTATAGATTTTCCGAATAGGAAATTTAAGACAGCACAATACTGTGCATTCCAATAATTAGAGCAGACACTGTACAACAGAAAATTAATAGCAGGTTTGCAGAAGCCATCTCAAAATACTTAGTACTGCCTTTAGGAAGAATTATTTACTGAGAAAATCAAAATATAACATCTATAATTACAGAATTACCTTTGTAATACTGTAAGTCTCTCTGGAATTCTGTGTAGTTAGTATTTCCTAAATAATTTAGTATTTTGAAACTAAAACAGAAATTTGCTTTTCAAATACTATAAAGTTTAAAATTTGGAGTCGTTAAGATATGCCTTTCTCAGTAATTTCAAATGCATGAACTTGCTCTATAGAAAAAGAAAAGCACATTTAATGTGTGTTTATTCTTAAATTCATTCACTCTACAATCATTTGCGTGTTGTAAAATAGATAGCTTTTAAATACTCAAATTTTAAACAGGGAAACAAAGCAGAAAAACAAAAACAAAAAACAGAAGAAAACAAGAAAAGCCCTGCTCTGAAAGAGTACATACATTTTGACATTGGTGAAGACAAATACTTAACTCAGCAAAGGTTCTAATCCTGACAAAAATACAAATCTTTATGCGTCACCTAGGAGCATTTCCAGAGGAGGGGATGATGCTGAGCTGAATTTTGAGGAGTAGAAATTGTTAGCCTGTTCATTTGGTATGGAGAGTGAATTCAAGGCAGAAACAGCAAGCCCTCTAGGGAATAGGCAGGGGTCTTTCAGAAAAGTACCCTGTGTTCTGTCTTTGGAGATCCTTCTGCACGAGTATGGAAAAGAGAACTCAGGAAATGAGGCTGTAGAAGTCCTTGAGGCCATATCATGTTCTTATGTGAACTTCATCCTGAGAGTTACAGAGGAGGCTGGGAAGGACTTTGCAGGACAGCAGGAATTCTGTGCTCACCCACATGATGATGGTTTCTGGTTAGCTGCTTTTATGTTCTTAGACAGTGGTTTTCAACTTTTTTGTTTGTGTATTTCCAAATGAATTCTGAAAACCTCGTTCCTTTTCATGTATTTAAATTGGTAAATAACATTTCATTTTAAGAGCAGGTAGTTGCAAATGTAATACTTGGCACACTTTAAATACCATCATTTTAAAATCAGACATTTAAATCATTCTTATAAAGTCTATCCAATGAAATGGAAACCCTATAGCAAGTTGATAACTGCTATTAATCATTCTATAAATTCACAAAAAATATTTACCAGAAATTTTGTATTACATTTTCTCTACTGAAGTTCTCATTTATTTTCCCTATCTTCAGAAATTTTTGCTAATGTACTTGCTTAGTCTTGAAATTATTTTATTTTTAACTGTATAGTCAAACTTTACAATAAAATGTGTATGTGAAATCATTATAGATTAGTCATGTAATTGTTTCATTGGCCCAGCATCCTTTATCAATAAGGCCTTCTTTTTATTGCACCATATAAATTTTAAAACCTTCTCATCAATTTCCACAAACAACAACAAAAGAATAACAAAATATCTACTGCTATTTTGATCGGAACTATTGTGAATCGGTAATAAATTTAGGGAGAATAAAATCTTAAGGGTTTAGATCTTCCAATGGAATAGGTACATCTTAAGGTTTCTTGTGTCTTTAGAATGATTCAGTACTGGGTACTATTTCCTACAACTTTGTTAGTAAGTCTTAATCATTAATTATTTACACAATCTTCATAACTGCCTGTGAGGTTTAACAACATAAAATTATATAATAAGCAAAGAAAGCTAAAACTCATTTTTTCTACTTTTCTTCTTTGGGAATGTATATGTTTGTTTGTTTATTCTTTTTGTGTTTGTTTCTTCTTTCTTTCAGCTCTATTAAATTTCCTCATCAAATTCCTTAACCATTTTGGTACTAACTTCATTCAAAATAATAAAGGCTCGAGACTCACCGCTAGCATTACCTCCAATGCTAAGAAACAACCCACATTTGTGTTTACAGTAGAGAGTTATTACATTGAAATATCATTCAGTTAGAGTCATTCTCTACTATTGTAAAGAGATGGATGGTCTCCAGGGGAGGGTTGTCATAAAAAGGAAAATCAAACCAGCTGAATAATACAATAAGTCTCTACATAAAGCTAGCTCAGCCAAGCAGGGATATGAAAGGTGGCAGCCTTTGAGGAGATGGCTGACAGATTTCATTTGTCAAGGATCAGATCTTGCCCTGGTGCCACATGTCATGCTTACCCACCACCCCTTCGGTGTTCTACAGGCACCTTCTACAGGTGCTGTCAGGGGAATATGCAGAGGCTGCTAGTGAGAGACCAGGCATGGTTAAGCCAAGTGTTTAAAAGCAGCCATTTTCTCCTCTCTCTTCCTGCTGTAAGGTTCTGTCTTTCCTGTTGATTTACTAACCATGTAGAAAGAAAATGAAGATAAAATAAAACTTTGACTTTTCTTTAATTTTCCTCTTTCCTTCTTTATTTCTCTCTAGCCTCTCCTCACCATTTTCTTCCTGGTTGTTCTCTTTTTTATTTTCTCTTTCTGAATTATTCATTAGCCCCACGTTTTAAATGTAATTTTGCCTCTCTCTCCCAGTTCGTTTGCCTGATTTCTCTTCTTCTCTTTCTCCTTACAAATAAATACAGATTTTATAATGATTCCTCTATATTTATGATTTTATTAATATGATTATTTTTTATTAAATGATAAGAAATCCATCCAAAGGCTGTCTAAAGTTCATACTTGCTTCAACTCTCTTGAAGAATTTCCTTGACCTTTTCATTAAATATTTCTTTCTCATGCCCTCTTCTCTCTCTCCCTTTTTTTTTTCCCGAGATAGAGTCTGGCTCTATTGCACAGACTGGAGTGCAGTGGCGCCATCTCAGCTCACTGCAACCTCCTGGGTTCAAGCCATTCTCCTGCTTTAGCCTCCCAAGAGGCTGGGATTACAGATGCATGCCACCACATCTCGCTAATTTTTGTACTTTGTAGAGATAGGGTTTTGCCATGTTGGACAAGCTGGTCTTGAACTCCTGACCTCAGGTGATCTGCCTTTCTCAGTCTCCAAAGTGCTGGGATTACAGGCATGAGCCACTGCACCCATTCTCCCTCTTTTGTCTTTTTTATTCATCTGTGTGTGTATGTGTGTGTAAGTGTGTGTGTGTGTGTGTCTGTGTGTGTGTGTCTCTGTGTGTGTGTGTGTACTTTCTCTGGGTCAAGACACTGTGCTAGGCACCAAAATCTAAAAAATGGACAAATATTTGTCTCTTACCTAGAACATTTCACCAAGTTATTCCTTCAGTTGCCTCATAGTCTTGACAATTAAGAATTTCAATCTATATGTCAATAAGGAATCCAGCCTTCACAATAAAGAACATACAAAGCTTAGTCATATAATTAAAACATGATATTCAGAGCACTGCAAGTTATGAAGAAGACTTTAAATAAATTTTGTGATTTATTACCCCAAGGAAACAGAAGAATCTGTGATTTGGTTCAATCTGAAGTTCCGATACCTGGGTGTCTATGTGAAAGTTGGCAATTCTTGCCAACTCTTTCCCCGACTCTATCTACCTTTTTCTCCTTTCTATCTTTAACTCATTGAGAGTATAATTAAAATTCCCAAAATTATTTCAAAAAACATGTTTGAGCTATAAAACAAACAAAAAAAAAACTTACTTATTTACTTCATAAAACAAACTAGACATTCTAACCACTTGCCTGCATTGTATCTGCTATGCATTTTGTGCAATTGATTTTCTCATGTACCCACACACACAGAACACATACCATATAATGGCATACAATTAGCATAATATAATAAGTTTGAAGAAATTTTGCTAATGAATACATGAATAATTAAATGTATTTTTCTGTACTATTATTATAAATAATATTTTTAAACAACAGAAGGCAGAATCGTCAAATTATAAGTACGAATCTAACTTTTAAACACTACACTGCTTTGAAAAATATTGTAGAAACCTTCTGAGTAATGTTTACATTTATACTTAGAATGATAATCTCTCTCTTATTCACCTTAAAGTTTGGGGAACTAAAGTAAACTTTTGAAAGAATGCTTTGTCAACCATAATGTTATCATCATTGATGTCATCAATTATGGTATCCTTTCATAAATATTTGGGAAAATATTTGAGGGCATGTTCAAAGTAGTTGACCTAGAATATTTATCCAAATATAAAACCTTAAAAATTTTTCTCTGCACTAAGAATTATTCTTTATTTATAACATGATAAAGTAAGCCCGAATATCACAGACATGGAAGATACCAACTTCTTACTCAGAAACAAAGAATTTTATTACGTAAGACACAGCAAGTAGCATAAGTATTAGCATTTTTTGGTTAATTCTGTTTGTCTCCCAAATCCATGAAGAGGGCCTACGCAGGGCCTGCATAAACCATGGAATGTATCACAAAAGAGTATGCTAAGCTTAAGAAATCCTCTATTTCACAGTGTGCAGTAAGCAAATAAATCTTTGTTCCCAGAGAAGATGTTAACTCATCCCTCAATTACTTGCTGTAAACATTATACTGAAAAATGGTTGAGGGTAAAGAGTGATCAATATCTTGAAGTGTAGCACACAGCAACACATGCAGAAATATGAAAGATCCAGGGAGAGATGTTTTGCAACATTTTTCTTTTATAATTTTGCATTTCTTTTTTTTTTTTAATTGTACTTTAGGTTCTGGGGTACTTGCACAGATCATGCAGGATTATTGCATAGGTACACACCTGGCAATATGGTTTGCTGCCTCCGTCCCCCTGTCACCTACATCTGGCATTTCTTCCCATGTTATCCCTCCCTGACCCCCCAACTACCCCCATTGTCCCTCCCTTGGCCCCTCAACAAACCTCTGTGTGTGACGCTTCCCTCCCTGTGTCCATGTGTTCTCATTGTTCAATACCCACCTATAAGTGAGAACACGTGCTGTTTGATTTTCTGTTCTTGTGTCAGTTTGCTGAGAATGATGGTTTCCAGATTCTTCCATGTCCCTGCAAAGGACACAAACTCATTATTTTTTATGGCTGCATAGTATTCCATGGTGTATATGTGCCACGTTTTCCTTGTAAATTCTATTGTTGCATTTCTTTTTAAAGAAAAGTAATGCTGAATTCTAAATAGCTTGGTATTCATCATAGTTACTGATTTCATTTAGTATTTTAAACATAGATTCAGTAAAAACTGTATTTATTTTAGCCAAGTTAGATTCCAATTTCACTAAAATTCACTTGATACCTACTATGTGTCAATTATAGAGCTGAGTATCTTATTTTACAAGAGACCATTCAGTACCTAGGAAAATACTCCAGTAAAAACAGTTTTTAAAAATAGTATTTCAAACAGCATTGTGTGGGAAGAGGTAAGGCAAAAAGGAAGCTATTATCTAGCAGTGATCAATTTCAGACTGTTTCAAAATGCCTCTGGTCATATCGTTCTCATCATCTCATAATGTTTTGCAAGTTGTTAGGAAAAGAATATTAAATCACCGGGTCAGTAGAGCTGTTTTCTTCCCTATAATTCATATGAATTCGCCAGGTACAGGAAATGTTCATTTAATCAATCCGATGCCATTATCGTAGAAAAAGCTCAGTCATTTTCTTCAGACTTACATCACAAATGTTGCAGAATCTATTTATTCATTAGGGTAAAAATGTCACAAAACACAGCTCATCTCTTTATAGAGAGTTTATACATGTGCATAAATGCAAACACACACGCACACACGCATATTCACACACATGCCCATGTTGAAGATTTTTCCTATCACTTTTCCAGTAACCATCCTCCTAGCCAGAGATATCAAGTGCAATAGCCAAAAAATTATTCTACACTTTTCATTCTGATTTACTTCATTCAATTATCCCTTACCAAAGACTTAGACAGATTGATCTTCAAAATGTAAATATAATCATTTATCACCATTTTTCCATGTCTGTTACGTTAAAGCAAAATCTCCTTAACAATATGTTCAACTCCTTAGATTTTCCATATTAGGAGTCTGAAAACTATAACACACAAGCAAATATACTAACGGTTTTATTTGTAAGTGAAGTTTTATTAGCATGTAGACATACATATTCAATTATGTACTGTCTATGGCTGATTTTGCACTATAATATCATCGTTGGCTAGTTGCAGCAGAAACTGTAGTGCCCAGTAGTCAAAAAATAATTACTATATTTGCTGTGCTTGTTTTCTATTACTGCATAGCTAATCACTGTAAAATTATTAGCTTAAAACAACAACAAAAAAATGTCCTTTCCCAGTCTCTATGTGTCACGGGTTGGCAAAGTATAACCGTGTTCTCTGCTCAGGGTCTCACATGACTGAAATCAAGATGTTGTCCAGAGTTGCTATATTATTTAAGATTCACGGTCTTCCTCCAACTGCCCATTTAGAAAATGCAATTCCTTTGAGTGATAAGACACCTGGTTGCTTAATAGTTATCATTAGTGGCTGCTTTCAGTCCCTAGGGCTGCCCACAGTTCTTCCTACATGATCCCTTCCATATTAAAGTCAGCAATGGAGAATGTCTTGTTAGTTAAATCCCCTTGTGCTGCAAATCTCTGAAGTCCTCTATTTCTGACCTCTAGACTAAGATTTAAACATTTATGCCATATGTCAGGTGCCATAAGATAACCTGTCTATCTTAAGGTCAGCTGATTTGGGACCTTAATTGCATTTCCTTTCCAAAAGTAGTTGGATTCAGGTTTGATTTAATATTTGGAACAAGGAGTCCATACAACAATGTCTGGAACTCTTTATCCCATCTTACAATTGTTTATAACATATAACACTTTATAGAAAATGCTTCCACAAGCACAGAAAATCAAACACCTCATGTTCTCACTCATAAGTGGGTGTTGAACAATGAGAACACATGGACACAGGGAGGGGAGCATCACACACTGGGGTCTGTCAGTGGGAAATAGGGGAGGGACAGTGGGGGGTGGGGAGTTGGGGAGAGATAGATAGCATGGGAGAAATGCCAGATGTAGGTGATGTGGAGGAAGGCAGCAAATCACACTGTCATGTGTGTACCTATGCAACAATCTTTCCTGTTCTTCACATGAACCCCCAAACCTAAAATGCAATAAAAAAAAAAGAAAAGAAAAGAAAAGAAAATGCTTCCTGAGTCTAGTCTAAATCCTGGTGTGTAATTCAGATGCATCTCTCACTCTGAGTCCCTTGTT
Organism: Cacajao melanocephalus; assembly: GCA_963573385.1. Classification (NCBI taxonomy): domain Eukaryota; kingdom Metazoa; phylum Chordata; class Mammalia; order Primates; family Pitheciidae; genus Cacajao; species Cacajao melanocephalus. Next base: position 12,666 of record CAUYLG010065707.1, read on the forward strand.
TTCTGGGCCCCAGCCACACTGACTTTTGTATAGCTCTCACACTAAACAAGCTATCTCCTACCATGATCCCTTTTAAATGTCAATTTTACTACATAGAACACTTCTCTTCCAATATGTATCAAGTGAATACCTTCTCTTTCTTTGACTGTTTTTTCATAGTCTCTTTTTATGGAGAATGTACTTCAGACCTCCAGCCAGGCCCTTCCCTATCAAAGACATCTGTAACTTCATGCTTTTCTGTCTCTTAGCAATTGTGACAGCTGTAATTCTGTATTTGTCATATGATTGTTTGATAGGCTTACCAAGCATACCAAGTTGACCTCAAACTGAGAGAGCTCCTGGGATGTAGATTTTCCTTTTAAAACAGGGACAGTCCCAGGAAAACAGGAAGAGCTATTTTTTCCTATTATTTTATCAATATTAATATCTGTTTTGGCTTTTATTTTTTAAGCTTCATAAGTACACATAACATATTTTTGGAGCTGGCCAATACCTGTTTGTTTTACTTGTAGTAGAAAATCAATAAATATATTTTTAAAAGCTGTCTTAGAGAAGGCTGAGCAAGATGGCTGAATAGAAACCCCCAGCTGTTATCCCAACAAGAACATCAAATTTAACAACTATCCACACAAAAAGCACCTTCATAAGAACCAAAAATCTGGTGAGCAATCATGGTACCTGTTTTTAATATCATATTAAGAAAAAGGCACTGAAATTGGTAGGAAAGACAGTCTTTAATCACGTAGATTTGGTCTATCTGCACTACAGCCAAATGGATCTAATCGTTACTTGCAGAACATTTTATCCAACAGCTGCAGCATACATATTCTTCCTCTGCAGCACATGAATCATACTCAAGGATAAACCATTTGTTAGGCTACAAAACAAGTCTCAACAATTCAAAAAAATTCAAAGTATACCAGGTATCTTCTCTGACCACGATGGAATAAAACAAGAAATCAATAACAATAGGAATTTTGAAAACTATAAAAACACATGTAAATTCAACAGCATATCTCTAAATAACCGGTGGGTCAATGGAAAAATTAAGAAGTAAATTTAAAAAAAAATTAAAAAAAAAAAGAAGGAAACAAAACATAACAAAATGTATTGGGTACAGCAAAAGCAGGCCTAAGAGAAAAGCTCACAGCAATGAACATCCACATTTTAAAAAGTAGAAAAACTTCAAACAAAAACCTAACAATGCATCTTAAAGAATTAGAAAAGCAAGAAAAAATTCAAACCCAGAATTGATAGATGAAAATAAATAAAAAAGATCAGAGCAGAAATAAGTGAAATTGAAGTGAAAAAAATACTAAAGATCAATGAAATGAAAAGCTGTTTTTTGATAGGATAAGTCAAGTCAACAAACATTTAGCCTAACTCAAAAAACAAAAAAAATTAAATAAATAAATTCAAAAATGAAAAATAAGACATTAAAACCAATTCTGTGGAAATACAAAGGATCGTTAGTGGCTACTATGAGAAATTATACTCCAATAAATTGGAAAATCTAGAGGAAATGTTTAAGTTCCTGGAAATACACAACCTATCAAGAGTGAAACATGAAGAAATTCAAAACCTGAACCAATCAATAACATGTAATGATATCGAAGCCGTAATAAAATATCTCCCCTCGAAGAAAAGCCAGGGACCTGATAACTTCACTGCTAAATTTAACTAAACATCTAAAGAACAAATACCAATCCTACTCAAACTATTCAGAGAGAGAGAGAGAAAGAGAGAGAGAGAGAGAGAGAGAGACAGAGAGAGAAAGAAAGGGAGTACTTTCAAACTCACTCTATAAAGTCATTATTACCGTGATACCAAAATCAAAGAAAGACACATCAAAAGAAGAAAACTACAGGCCAGTCTCCCTGATGAACTCTGATGCAAATGTCCTCAACTAAATACTAGCAAACCAAAATAATAATGAGAAAATTATAATGAGATATCAACTATGTTGACCAGGCTGGTCTCAAACTCCTGACCTCAAGTGATCCACCTACCTAGGCCTCCCAAAGTACTGGGATTACAGGTGTGAGCCACCACACTTGGCAGAAAACCTCTGTTTTATGTACCCTATAACTCATTAATTAAAGTTTGCAAGTCACTAATTATAAAGTATGTACCCTGCATACTTTAATATAGCATACAACACTGAGATTCATGTTTTTGTTTGTTTGCTTTCCTTAAAGAATTCTATTATTTCTCTAAAAATGCCATGTTTATTGGGATACCTTAAAATTTGTATTTCTGGGTCTTATGCCTTACATGCTAGATCTGAACTTCTGGGGCTTTTTTCTTTTCTTACATAATTTTAAGAAAAAAAATATTGACAAGATTTTCTAGAGACAAAATAAAATTATTTATTACCAGTTTAATGAGCATTTTATTTCCTCTTAAATCCACTTAGAATGTTGCCTATTCTAGAAACAAGGAGGAAAAAGAAAAGAAGGAAGTAAACAGAGAAGCCATTCCAAAGTGTTACACAGTGACATATGTCAAGTGTAGGAAGTGATGAAATACCACACACACTGGAACATCACAGGCATAAAGACTGAGACCCTTCTTTAGCTGTCAGTGGAGATCAGAGTCAATCCAATTTTCATTTTAGAAATTTCCCCTACTTGCTGAAGGATTGTATTATAAATGGGAAAGTAAGATCCCTTCATAGAGCCTTTAAGTATCATTCCCACACTGCCCCGGAAATTACACTCTCACAGGCATATAAGTTAAAGGATTTATTACACTCACATATCTTAGAGAGAAAGGCATGGCATGCTATTCAAGAGGTCATATGGCAGTAGCTCCAGGAAAGTGGGCTCAGCCAACCAGGTGGAGCTGAGAGAGGACCTGTGAGCCACTGCCTTTCTTGGAAATCTGGGGGTTGTACATAAGCAAAAGGGATGAGAGGATTTCATTCCTGTGTTTGAATGTCACTATTTCAACAGACAGGGGAGGGCAAGAAGGAAAATTGTGGCAGGTGCCTCCTTATTGTTTAGTGCATCTGACCACCTGAGAAGGGTGTTCACAGCTTGCTTATAAGGATCTGGAGGCAGGAGGAAAATATGACATTTAAAAATTTTACAATACAAAGATATACTGGGTCCTGGACAAGATAAGTGGCAGGTTAATATGTTAAAATAAAGTGATAACAATGCAAATACGAAGTTTTTTGAGACGAAGTTTCACTCTTGTTGCCCAGGCTGGAGTGCAATGGTGCGATCTCACCTCACTGCAATCTCTGCCTCCTGGGTTCAAGTGATTCTCCTGTCTTAGACTCCCAAATAGCTGGGATTACAGGTATGTACCGCCACAGGGAGCTAATTTTGTATTTTGAGTAGAGACGGGGTTTCTCTATGTTGGTCAGGCTGGTCTCAAACTCCCAAACTCAGTTGAACCACCCACCTCTTCTTCCACCTCCCAAAGTGCTGGGATTATAGGCGTGAGCCACCATGCCTGGCCAACAATGCTAATATTTTACATGACTTTGAAAGATGTAATATAAATCATAGAAAGTGGGATTTACTTAATGACATAATCAGTAGAAATATGGAACAAAACCAAATAAAAAGGAACAGACTATTGGTACATATAAAAATGTGGATAAATTTCAAGAGTATTATTTATGCTGAGTGAAAATAGCTGTTATATATGCATATAATTTGATTAAATTTATATAACATTCTAAAAAGAACAACATTGTAGAGATGGGGAACAGATCAGTGTTTGCACGGGTTTTGGGAAGGAGAGGCAAGGGGCATCTACAAAACAATTGCAGTGTTTTGAGATGTGGGAGTCTTGAGATGTATTTTGATGGCGATGGTAGTTAACACAAATCTATAAATGTGATAAAATGTAGACCTATACACAAACATGTGCCCAAAAAAATGAGCACACAAACTCATGAGATCTAAGTCCTCTAGTTGTTTTATTCCAATATTGTCCATTTTCTGTTTCCTGCTGTACTATTTTATAGGTTGTTAGCATTGGAGTCAACTGAATTACAAGTACACAGTACATCTCTGCAATATATTGGCAACTTTTTGTGGCTTTACACATATGTCAAAAGAAAAACGTGAAAACAAGATCCAACATATGTGCCAGGCATTATCATAACAGCTGGAGATTCAAGCAGTATACTAGACACGTTCCTTGTCCTTATGGAGCTTGCAGTCTAGCAGAGTCAAACAAAAAAAGCAGAAACCAGATAAATATGTAATGTTATGTTGGGAAAATATTGCTTCTGTGAAACAAAACATAAAGAGATAGAATTTGATGGCTGGGCTTTAGGCTTTATTTCAGAATGAATAGTCAAGGAAGGCAACTCTGCAGAGGTGACGTTCAAGATTTAAAATATTTGGATTTTGGGAAGGAGACAAAACATTTCTATTTAACTTATTATAAAACTGCCCGTATAAATCTATATGGTCACAACCCCAGTCCAAGTTGAACATTCTTGCAAGTCAGGTCTGGAAATATAATAAAAAATAAATTGGCCTTTATAATATAATGTGTAAGGTTGCTGCCCTAAGAAATATATTTCTGCAGTTTAAACCTGGCTCAATTTTATTCTCTGGAAGAAAATAATGTGTGGGTATGGGGATTCAGAAGATTTAATATAAAAAATGCTGCATGTATTTCTAGCTTATGAAATAGCACAGATGATGGCAACAGTTACCAGAATATGCAGCACAAGATGAGAGCTAGGTTTGGAGGGAAACTAGATGTACTAGGTTTGGATTGATTGAGTTGAAAGTGACTTTGACATTTGTAAGTTTAAAAATGTTTACTGGCTTCCCATTACTCAAAGAGTTACATCATCTGTCTTTTTTTTATTATTAAACTTTAAGTTCTGGGACACATGTGCAGAACCTGCAGGTTTGTTACATAGGTATACATGTGCCATGGTGGTTTGCTGCACCCATCAACCCGTCATCTACATTAGGTATTTCTCCTAATACTGTCCCTCCTCAACCCTTCATCCCTGTCAGGCTCCGGTGAGTTATGTTCCTCTCCTTGTGTTCATATGTATTCATAGTTCAACTCCCGCTTATGAGTGAGAACATGTGGAGTCTGGTTTTCTGCTCCTGTGTTAGTTTGCTGAGAATAGTGGTTTCCAGCTTCATCTATGTCCCTGCCAATGACATGAACTAAACAGATCACTACTAAAATGCCTCTCCAGTCCCTCACTTCACCTCCTTTTCAATGGTCACAACCCCAGTCCAAGTTTCCGGTACTTCTCATCTAGATTATGGTGATAAAGTACTATCTGAACTTCCAAATCTCTGGTTTTCCTCCAATCTGATATTCACATTGAAGCTTAAGCTAATAAAAAGTGTAAATCTAATTCTGTCTTTACTGTATTTAAAATCTATTACTTTGCATTGCTCTTAAGATGAAAACCAAGGACCTTAAAAAGTGCCTGTAACAATTCGCACAAGTTGGCCCTTGCTGGCTCTCTTAACTCTTCTCACCTCACTCTCTGGTCTACAGCCATGCTGGTCTTGTCTCAGCTCCTCAAAAGTATACTGGGCCCCAACCCAACACTGTTGCACTTGCTGCCTTCTCTGTCTAGATTAACCTATCTTCCCTTCATGGGGTCCACCTCTCTCCCCCATTGTCACTTCCCCAGGCTAACCTTTTCTGACACCCCAGTAGGTCAGCTACTTTTGTATACTTACATGTTGTACAGTGTAATTATTAGTACTTGACTGTGTGTCTTTCCTAAAGAACTGTTTTTTTATCATTATTGTATTTCTGGCATCTAATGATGCTCAACAAATCTTTTTGAATACATGAATAGATGACATAAAAAAGAAAATAAAGTGTGGATCAGAATAAAAATGTTTTTTTGGATTTTACTTTGAAGATTCATGCTTGCAGATAATAAAAGGGAAAATGTAATCATTTATTATAATGTATAAAATTGTTGTGTAATTAGTTTATAATTTTATTATTATAGTTACTTTTTATTGGATATTTGGCATAATCTAAAATAGAAAATTCCTCACTTGATTTGCTCTTCACAACCACTCTGTGAAGTCCATGATATACTAAGAGAAACCACATTTGACAGATGAGGAAACTGAGGCTGATAAAGGTAAAATAAATTGCCGAAACCCACAGATTCTGTGGCAGACAGAATTAAACCCAGTACTGCTGGGCTCCAAAGCCTGTTTATAACTAGTGTTTTTCATAAAAGTTGGAGGGAAGAATAATCCAAAAAGAAGCACGTGTATTTGTGAAGAGATGTAATGGACTAGGTGAGGCATGAAGTACCTTCGACTCTTTCAAGATGTGCTACAGCTCCCAGTACAGCAATAAAATAACAGGGTACTGGGGCAGGCAGTTTATATAAACTACATCACTAATGTAATGATTCCTCAACATTGAGAGGTGAGTGTTAGCACTACTTTAGTGGTGAGGAATGAAAGGAGAAAGTCATTTGGCAAATATTATATTGCTGGTAAGGAAAGAGCTAGAAATTACAGACACACCTCGTTTTATCATGCTTCATTTTGTTGCATTTCACAGATATTGCATTTTGGTACAAATTGAAAGTTTGTGGCAACCCTGCATTGCACAAGTCTATTAGCACCATTTTTTCTAATAGCATGAGCTCACTTCATGTCTCTGTGTTGCATTTGGGGGATTCTTGCAATATTGTAAAGATTGTCATGATTCTTATATCTGTTATGGTGATCTGTGATGAATGATCTTTGATGTCCCTATTTTAATTGTTTGAGGACATCACAAACTATGCTCATATAAGACAGCAAATGTAGTCAATATACATTACATGTGTTCTGATTGCTCTGCCTACCATTGCCCCATCTATCTTCTTTTATTTCCTGAGCTATGACAACACTGAACTTAGACAAATTGATAACCCAGCAATGGTCTCTAAGTGTTCAAGTGAAAAGAAGAGTTGCACTTCACTCACTTTGAATCAGCAGCTAAAAATGATTAAGCTGTGTCAAAAGCCTAGAAAGACCAAAAGCTAGGCATCTTGTGTCAACCATTAGCCAAGTTGTGAAGGCAAAGAAAGACTTCTTCAAAAAAATTAAAAATGCTACTTCAAAGAACATACAAATATTAAGAAAGTGAAAGAGCCTAATGGCTGATATGGAGAAAGTTTGAGTGGTTTGGATAGAAGATCAAACCAGTCACAACATAACTATAAACTATAAACTAGAATGTAACTTAGAGCAAGGCTGCAACTGTCTTTAATTCTAAAAGTCTGAGAGAGGTGAGGAAGCTGTGGAAGAAAAGCATGAAGCAAGCAGAGGATGGTTCATGAGGTTTAGGGAAATAAGTTGTTTTTAATAACATGAAAGTGCAAGGTAAACAGCAAGTGCTGACATAGATGCCGCAGCAAGTTATCCAGAAGATGTAGCTAAGATAATTGATGAAGATGGCTACAGTAAACAGCAGATTTTTCAATGTAGAAAAAATGGCCTTCTATTGGAAGAAGATACTATCAAGAACTTTCACAGCTAAAAACGAGAAGTCAAAGCCTCCCAAAGTGCTGGGATTACAGGTCTGAGGCACTGCGCCTGGCCGGAAGTTGCTTCTTTTAGATGAGCAAAGAAAGTTATGTCTTGAGATGGAATCTACTTCTGGTGAAGATGCTGTCAACAATGCTGAAATGACAACAAAGATTTTAGAAAATAAGTAAACTTAGATGATAAATCAGTGTCAGGGTTTGAGTGTATTGATTTCAATTTCAGAAAAAGGTCTACTGTTGGTAAAAATACTATTAAATGGTATTGCATGCTACAGAGAAATCTTTCTTACAAGAAAGAATCAATCGGTGTGGTAAATGTTATTATTATTTTGTTGTTTTGTTTTGTTTTTTGTTTTTTGTTTTTGAGACAGTGTCTCACTCTGCCACCAGGCGCCAGGCTGGAGTGCAGTGGCGCAACCTCGGCTCACTGCAACCTCTGCCTCCCGGTTTCAAGCAATTCTCTTGCCTCAGCCTCCCGAGTAGCTGGGACTACAGGCATGCGCCATCACGCCCAGCTGATTTTTTTGCATTTTTAGTAGAGACGGTGTTTCAACGTGTTGGCCAGAATGGTCTATTATTTTTTTAAGAACTTAACATAGCTACACCAGTCTTCAGCAACCACTACCCTGATCAGTCAGCAGCCATTAACATCAAGGCAAGATCATCCACTAATCAAAAGGTTATGACACACTAAAGGATCAGATGATCATTAGTAGATTGTAGCAATATATTTAATTAAGATATGTACATTGATTGTTGGACATATTGCTATTACACACTTAATAGATTACAGTACAAACGCAACTTTAATAGGCACTGGAAAACCCCCCAAAAAAGTCATGTGATTCATTTTATTGTGATATTCGCTTTATTGTGTTAATCCGGAAACAAACCTGCAATGTGTCCAGGGTATGCATGAACCAGAATATTAGCCACCCCTTCCACCTGCTCCACCCAGATTAGACCTTGGTTATCGATCCTGGTATCTTTTTCTGATAAATTTCATCAGCAGCCTTTCTCTGCACATCACTATTGAAATTCTCTGTTTATGGATTAGAGTTGCTGCAAGGGATAAAAATTATTTACTATCCCATGAATAGAATAATCATAATATCCAGCGTTCCATGATTCTTCATTCTGTGCAGTGCATTAAGATCTGCTTTACAGATTTTTTGTCCTTTTATTTTCCTCTGGCCAGTGTGTAGCTATAATGTGGCTATGCACCAAAGCAGAAATTAAAAACAACTTATGACTTTGTCCTTTCTATGCCCCTGAGGAGCATTAGAATTTAATATGAAAACTTTTAGTTAATTCTAGAAAAAAAATTAGAAAGAACTCATTATGGAGGAAAATTTGACATAGCAGAGAAAAGCATATACCACATAATTAGACCAAAGTGGATTTTTCTTATGGTCTGTATAATGTTAGCCAAATAATTTAACCACACGAAGACTCACTTTTCTCATGTGAAAGATTGCTACAATATTGCTAACTATCATATTGCATTTTGCAGAGGCCTAGTGATATATCACAAATAAATCTGTGAGTACTGTTTGCAGGTAGCATAGAGTAAATGAATATTTGTGCTCTTCATCTTCCATTTAATATGTTGAAAAGACTGAAAAAGAGTATGTGATTTGCACAAGACATGCAACAACATCAGAATTAGAGAATGTTAAGGTAGAAATGACCTTGTGATCTTACTATAGTGTCTTCCTCTTGATGGCAGGAAAGAAAAATCAACAATTTCCTTGTAGTCTTCAATGCCTTGCATTAAAATAATGCTTTATCTAATTGAACAGCTAACTATCCAAATCCCTACTACTTAGACTTAAAAAAATTGCATAGTATATTAAACAGAAAATTTTAAAAAAATGATTTCTAGAATGCCATGACCTAGATTATGTTGACTTCCAGAATGCTACATTTATTCCTCTTTACAGAGTGTCCTTTTTAATTAAATATTTATTTTAAGCAAGTTTTTGAATTTTCCTTAAAAGTCAGATAGGAAAATTTCAAAAGAAATGACATCTGTTCTTAAGAATCACATTCGTTCTTGACTTTTCACTTGGATAAGAAAACACTTACCTAGTTTTTTTCTGTTCATCATTAGCTAAATTAATTTTGAATAAACTTGAATTGGAAAACATGAGAAAATAGCAGTACTTTCAGAGTTTGAAATTAGGTTTTAAGTTTGCATTGTGTTGCATTGGTTGATTGTAACTCCCTAGATGGTAACTTTCCAAAAAAACTGCAGATGTATGGGTGGTTGCTGTTAGGACAGCCTGCTATGATGCAGCCTGGAAGAGTGGTTCCTTATCTGCTGCATAGTTAAGCACCTGTGGAGTGCACACGGCAATTACATTAAAATTCAGCATCCAGAGCTTTAGCCTAGGCAAATCTGATTCAAGAGGTCTGAGCACAGTACCTTCAAACCTGTATTATAACAGAATAGTAAATGATTTTGGTGCATTATGTAGGGTTGCTTTTCTTTTCTTTCTTTTTTTTTTTTGAGCTATGATTTTTTTTTTAATTGTACTTTAGGCTCTGGGATACATGTGCAGATCATGCAGATCATGCTGCATAGGTATATGCATAGCAAAGTGGTTTGCTGCCTCCATCCCTCTGTCACCTATATCTGGCATTTTTCACCATGTTTTCCCTCCCCAACATCCCCACCCCTGCACTGTCCCTCTCGTGCCCCCCACAACAGACCCCAGTGTGTGATGCTTCCCTCCCTGTGTCCATGTGTTCTCATTGTTCAACAACCGCCTATGAGTGAGAACATGTGGTGTTTGATTTTCTATTCTTGCATCAGTTTGCTGAGAATGATGGTTTCCAGATTCATCTATATTCCTACAAAGGACACAAAGTCATCATTTTTTGTGGCTGCATAGTATTCCATGGTATATGTGTGCCACATTTTCCTTGTACAGTCTATCATCGATGGGCATTTAGATTGGTTCCAGGTCTTTGCTATTGTAAACAGTGGGGCAATGAACACACGTGTGCATATATCTTTATAATAGAATGATTTATAATCCTTTGGGTATATATACAGTAATGGGATTGCTTGGTCAAATGGAATTTCTATTTTTAGGTCCTTGAAGAATTGCCGCACTGTCTTCCACAATGGTTGAACTAATTTACACTCTTTTCTATAGTTAATAACAATAATAATACAATTTAAAGATTAGCTTAGAGAAAAAAATAGTTTTCTCTGTCTACAATGTTTTCTCTCAGGCCATACAGTTGTACTGCTTAACATTATTACCAAAATTAGTAATGAGCAATAAGCCATGTGCTTTCAGACTGTGGTGCCTCTAACCTGGAATCTCCTTTAGAGTAGTCTGTGTTCTTCAATAGTGACAAAGCAGAAGGACATCTATTGTGGCATTGCATTTTGTCCTTTTATGTTGAAGTCGCCCTTCCAGTAATAAAGCAAACCACTACAGTTGGGGTTTATTATGTCATCCTGTTTACATAGAGCAATGTAGTAGCTTCCTAATGATTTCTGCTTGCATTCTCACATCTTCTAATGTATTCATCCCCTGACAATCATTATCATCTTGTAAAATGGATCACGTCAATTCCAGCCTAAAATCAAAGGAGCCCCATTGATTATGATCACAATTCAATCCTGCTTTCCACCCTTCCCAATTTCTCTAAAATTATCAGATGCCTCTTTCCTTTACTAATTATGTTTTTACTTTCTTTTTGGTTCTGAATTATACTGAGACTTTCCCAGCTTTGGAGGATAATGGCTGCTCTGCTTTTTCCTCTTCTTTCCCTTCACTTCTTTTATATGGCTTCATAGTCTAATTTCTCAGGTCAAAAGTCAACTTTTCTTGAGAGGGCTCCCTGATCATCCAATTGATACTCATTCTTTTTAACCAATGTTTTTCCTCTAGGCACCTTTTGCAAGCCATACTGATATAATTTGGCTTTGTGTCCCCACCCATTTCTCATCTTGAATTATAATCCCAAGGTGTTGAGGGAGAAACCTGGTAAGTGGTTGGATCATGGGGGAGGTTTCTCCCATGCTGTTCTCATGATAATGAGTGAGCTCTCATGAATCTGATGGTTTTATAAGGGACTATTTCCCCTTCACCCTCCCTCTCTTGCCGGCTGCCATGTAAGATGTGCCTGTTTCCCCTTCCATCATGATTGTAAGTTTCTTGAGCCCTCCCCAGTCATGTGGAACTATGAATCAATTAAATCTCTTTTCTTTATAAATTTCCCAGTCTTAGGCAATTCTTTATAGCAGTGTGAGAACTAATAAACATTTCTTTTTTTGTATGTGTCTTTATGTTTCTTAGCTATCTTCTCTTCTAAATTATTAATTTCATGATAGCAAAGACTGACTTATCTCATAAACACTATATCCTCGTGCTTAATACAACAGCTGGGATATAATAAGTGCTCAATAAATGTTGTGGTTCAAAGGAATAGATGATTTTGTTACATTGCCTTTTTAGACAAAGAGAAGAAAGTCACTTAACACAATCAGTAAAGAGCACAAAGAACCTGGAACTGAATATCAAGTTTTAATTCTCATTTTATATATTAGATTGCTCAAATAACTGCAATATATATCAATGATATATAATTTAGAAAATGCAGACTAGTTATTAAAATAACAGTATTTATTATCTTTGGCAATGAAATGAATCACACTCTGTAAAATATTTGAAGATATTGATTCTGAGCCAAATATGAGTCACCAAGAGCCTATACTTGGCCCTAGGAGATCCTGAAAACATTTATTCAAGGTGGTTGAGCTCCAGCTTGGTTTTACACATTTTAGGGAGATATTAGACATCAATACATGTAAGACGTACATGGGTTTGGTACAGAAAGGTGAGACAACTTGAAGAAAGTGGCGGAGGTGGCTTCCAAATCGTAAGTGGATTCAAAGATTTTCTGATTGACAGTTGGTTTAAAGAATTTATCTACAGGCTTGGAATCAATAGAATGGAGTGTCTTGGTTAAGATAAGAGCTTAAGGAGACCATGGTTTCTACTATACATGTGAAGCCTCCAGATAGCAGGCTTCAGTGCAAATAGATTTTAAATATTTTCTATCAGAATTAAAAGGATGCCAGAATCTTAGTTAATTTTTTTCTGGATCAGGTTAAAGTCCTGGAAAAGGGAAGAGATTCTTTTCAGAATGTAGATTTTTCCCATAAGAGACAGCTTTGCAGGAAATATTTCAAGATATAGCAAATAAACATTATTTGAGGTAAAACACCTTGACTTCTTTCAGGGTCTGCTATCTGTCATAGCATGCGATGCTGTGCTAGAGTCAGACTCTGATTTGGTATCTTACTGCTACAGAGTCAGTTTTGTCATTTGTAAGATCTGTTGCAATGTTAATGCTGTTCAGCTATGCCTGAATTTCAAAAGGAAGGGGGGAATAATGAGGCTTTCTAACCCCTCTTCTCATCATGGTCTGAACTTGTTTTTCAGATTAACTCTGGAATGCCCTTCCCAAGAAGAGAGGCCCATTCAGATTGTTGCGGGGTTTAGAATTTTGTTGTTGGTTTACACCTTCTAATCTAAAACCCAGTGGAAACCACCATTAACAGTTAGATGTATTTCTCAGTTTTTCTGTAGGGGAATCATGCCATTAGACAGTATTCACACATATGTCTAACAGTGTTTACAACAAATAACTTCCATATGTTGCTATCCACATATAATATTTGTGTGTATAAAACCCTAAACCATATTTAACCATTTGAATTGTTTCTAATATACTGCAAAACACACCACAATGATCTTTATGTATGATTCTTGATATGCTCCCCTGATCACATTTATGCCACTTTCTCAGTGATTTCCTTGATATTATCATCCAGCACATTATCAACAAGAGTCAAACTCTGTAAAATATTTGGAGACATTGATTCTGAACCAAATATGAGTGACCAATGACCCATGACACAACCCTCAGGAGATTCTAAGACCACGTGCCTAAGGTGGTCAGGCCACAGCCTGGTTTTATACATTTTAGAGAGCCATAAGGCATCAATCAATGCATCTAAGATATACATTGGTTCAGTGCAGAAAGATGGAGTAACTGGAAGTGGATGTTTTTAAGTCATAGGTGAATTCAAAGATTTTCTGATTGGTAATTGGTTGAAAGAGTTATCATTAGACAGGATGCCTGGGTTACCATAAGGGGTTGTGGAGATCAAAGTTTAACATGCAGATGAATCCTCCAGGTAGCAGGCTGTAGAAAGAATAGATTATAAATGTTTCTTACCAGACTTGAAGAGTCTGTTCTATTAGTAATTCCAAAAAGGAGGAGGATACAATGGTGCATGTCTGGGTCCCCCTTCCCATCATGTCCGGAACTAACTTTGAAATATTCTTATCCAGAGGCAAAGGTCCATTCAGATGGATGGGGACTTAGAATTTTACTTTTGGTTTACAATGTGTATAGGTTTTATTTTTTAATTAATTTAGGTTGTTATATTTTAAATTTCCTAGAAATATGTTGTATTCCCTGTTTATTTTATACAGCCTCTTCATTTTGTTTCTTGGTTGAAACATAATTTTTACGTTCTCTACACATATTACATATTCCTGTTGATGTAAGATTTTGATTGTCCTCTCCAAAGACTATGTTCATTTCCTATTCTTTTCTTTCCCATTCATTTGCTTTGGATTCTAGCTTTATAGTAGATACCCTCCTCTAATGTCTGGTAATATTTGGATCACTGTTCATATTTAAAAATCACTGAGTGTGTTCTGGAGAGCTCTGGTTTAATAGTTGCTACATGTCAATTGGTAGATCTCAGTGGAGGGTGAATAGGGAAGACTAAAAGATATTTATTTAGAAGCATTCAATTTCCAAAAGAATAATAAAAGAAAAACTCCTTCAAATCCAGCACATTATCAATGAAAGGAGTCAAACTCTGTAAAATATTTGGAGACATTTATTCTGAACCAAATATGAGTGACCATTCCAAAATGGACTATAATTATGGTTTCCAGAATCCTGGTAGCTAAATATCAGGGAAAGATTTTGAGTAAGAGGACGTTCACATTCCAGTGAATAGAAATGCACCTAAGCACTCCTTCCATTTACGGTTATGTTTCTCCCAGAACTTCTGCTGTGCCTCAGGTTCTTGCATCCAGACCATCTCTGCTTCAGTTTCTCTTAAGAAGAAAAGTGGCATACCTGGGTTATGAAGAAACAGTGGAAGTGAAAGTCTGACTATTGCTCATGTTTCTTTCAAACATCAAATATTCCTGCCTACAACTTCTGAGCTGGCTGAGATAATTCTGGGTGAATCTCCTTGTTTTATACTTTTTCGTACAGCATTACACTTTTTAATTTTTAATTGTCTACTTTCTGTTAAGAAAATTAACAATGCTTTACCTGCTATAAATTTTTAAAATATATGCTGAACTATTCACGTACAAATATCTTTTCTCATTCTTCTAGTACTTAGTTGTATTAATTTTTTTAAATGAGTCATCTGCTATCATTTTAGTAGATATTTAGGTGGTGAATGCATGCATTTAATAAAATATGTTAAGCCTCTTTTTTTATTCTATCACAATAAAATTCAATTGGACATGCATTAATGCACTGTAGGTTTACATTCTAAGTTAAATAAGAACTCTTTATTTGAGATAAACTTCATCTTGCATCTTATAATTTCTAAATATTGAGTTGCAATTAGACAAAGGGTCATTTCTGTTTAGAGATTTATAGTTTAGCAGATGCCTCAACTATTATATCTCTCTGGTTTCCACTCTATTAATTAAAAGTCTCATTTCTTCTGTCCTTGGCCATAGACCACTGATCTGAACAATTACTCCAGGCAGAATCTGCTGCTAGCACCAGCTCAGGTGAATAATAAAATAGAAATACACTGCAGTTAATTTTGAAGCCTGTCAATGCCATCATATGAATAAATATATATAATATTTTAATATTTTACTGGTTGATTGCATAAAATAAAGCAAGCACTTTTTTTCTAAAGGTATCTTTGTGCTATACACTAGACTAAGATATTTATGTTTCTTATGTGACCATCAGAACACTTCAAGCATATTAACATTACATCTGATTTATTCTTGCATCTATTTGATAAATAAATTGAGGCTTAGAAAAGATAATAACTTGATTAAATACACATGTAGTTGTGTTAGTAATAACAATTAAACTATTCTAAGTGTGTAACCTGAGCTGATTACAACAGTAATTGTTTTATTTATTAACACATTTTATTTATAAACACATTTAATTTATTAACACATTTAATCTCCATAATATTCCTTAGCAATGGGTAGGATTATGCCCATTTAGATAATTTTTTTTAAAAACTATAATTAGAGGTATAATTAAGAAAACGGTAACAAAACTTAACGCCATAACACTTAGTGAGATTTGAGATGAGAAGGATCTATTGCTAAAATATATGTTTCTTCAATATCCATCACACAGCTTGCTATATGGACTTTTAAGAACATATCAATAAATAACATTAAAAGAAATGATTAGAAACCTACATATTTCTTAGGTCACCTGGAATGTTGAATCCGTTCTCCTTTTTGGTGATAAATTCAAGATTAAATTTGAGTCAAGGACACTGACTTTTGAAGAAACAAGGAACTACCTAGGATTTCACCTGGCAGAAGAGACACTTCAATAGAAGCCCTTTTTTCTCCAACTGTGTTTCACACCTTTAGTCTAAGGAACATTCATTCAGTGTTGACACCATTCACAATTGTGCAAATGACATTATCAGATTGTCAGGCAAATTGAAACAATTATTGCATGAGTCTTAAGTAATGCACACATTGACATATATTTGCCTTTTGATAACAAGGAATGAGCTGTCAGCTGAAAAGCAGTTCTATCATTGAAATTCTTCTTAGATATTTATTTCATTTCCAGAAAAATGACAACTTTGACAAAAAACAGTGATATTCTTTCACTTAAGGTGAGTTTTAGGATTAGAGAGCTGAGTTAGCACTGGCAGCTTGGCACATATTAGCATATGAAAACACTCAGCATTGCATCTCTTGGGAAAAGTGGTAATTAATCATAGACAAACAAATTGTAATTCTTATTATGCATAATAGTGAACAAGTAATATCTTAGCTTCACACAGGCTGGGTTTCATTGTGTGATGAGGAGCTAAGAACTGCACAGTGGGAAGACTTGTAAGAGTGTCTGAACATAAAGATCACTGTGTGATGCATTTCTCAGACAGAATACAGCGAAACAAACTATGATGGGATAAATAATCATAATTAACAGCCTGAGTAAGATTCTTTTCCATTACTGAAAAATGTGGTTAATTAACGACCATTTATTTTCAATTCATGTTTTTAAAAAACAACAATGTGGCAGGGCACAGTGGCTCATGCCTGTAATCCCAGCACTTTGGGTGGCCGAGGTGGGCGGATCACTAGGTCAAGAGATCGAGACTATCCTGGCCAACATGGTGAAACCTGTCTCTACTAAAAATACAAAACTTAGCCAGGCGTGATGGCACGCGCCTGTGGTCCCAGTTACTTGGGAGGCTGAGGCGGAAGAATCGCTTGAACCCAGGAGGCGGAGGTTGAGTGAGCGGAGATTGCACCACTGCACTCCAGCCTGGCAACAGAGCAAGACTCTGTCTCACAAAAATAAATAAATAAATAAATAAAAAATAAAAAAAAATGTTCTCCGGTACAAAGAGAAAGGCAGGAGTTGTCAATTTCTGGCATGTAAAATGAGATCAGTTTTAGGTATCACATATCCAGTTCCTGCCACTATTCCCCTCTCATGTCTGCTTGCAATTCAGTGGCTGGTATGCCTTTGGAACTTACACATTCTCTCAGCCCACCCTTGAAGATGATTCAATATTGTCACAAAGCATGCATTCATTGTGATAAATAAATGTGATAAATTATTGTAATAAATAAATATATGAACACATTTTTACTGATCTATAAACTTTACTCAAATGTTGAACATCAGTTTAGAATCAGATTAAAACAAAAACTATATTTCATAACTGTTTTGGTATGATGACAACTACGATCCAGCTTGATTTACTTAGGTTTATTTTGATTTTGAAATGAATTGAAATAGTTCCATGAGTCCCTAAAAGCACCATAGACCTTCAGTCCTGTGCCTACTGTGCTTCATGGATAAATCTGCCCTATCAAGTGGTCCCATAGAGCCAATTAGACTTTTCGTCTTTATACACAGTAAGAGAACACATAATCAGTTTCAGATTCTCAGCTCCTTTCCTTTTACAGAAGTAGATTCTGGACATGTTCCTTAGCATCAATTTCAACTTGTATCCAAGATTCTCCACTGAATATTTAATGTCTTGCTTATAACAGTGAGAAAGGTAAAGTTTGCTTGGACATTGCCAGTATTGTCAAATAATTTTACAAAATTAGTAATTTCAAAATAAGAAGAATATATTTTCTTTTACTGGCAACAAGTTATATTTTCTATTCATTAATGGATTTTTCTGGCCAGAATGTAAAATACAATTTTAATATTTATTCTGATTTGGATTTATTTTATTTCTATGTATTATTTGGATTATGATATTTCTTTATGAAAGAATGTATATGGCTGGGCGCAATGGCTCATTCCAGTATTCCTAGCACTTTGAAAGGCTGAGGAGGGAGGATCACTTGAGGTCAGGGGTTGGACAGCAGCCCAGCCAACATATGGTGAAACCCTGTCTCTACTAAAAATATAAAAATTAACTGGACATGGTGGTACATGCTTGTAGTTCCAGCTACTAGGGAGGCTGAGGCATGAGAATCGCTTTAACTCAGGAGACGAAGGTTGCAGTGAGCCCATCTCGAGATAATGTCACTACACCCCAGCCTGGGTGACAGAGTGAGACTCTGTCTCAAAAAAAGGAAAAAAAAAAAGAAGAAAGAAATAATGTATATGTATTATTAACTTTTACTTGAGTCATTCTCTCAAATTCGTTCATGTAACTCCAATTTCTTTTTGATTACCATCTCAAATATGATGGCTTGTCTGTGATATTCAACCTTATGTTCTCCTGAAAAAATATATTTGGTAGTGTGTTGCATTACCAAACATTAGTTGATCGTGTGTTCCACTACACGCTATTTAAAAATAAATATATGAATAATGTAGTGACTTCATCTTGATATGAGCGAATATCTGATTAGCAATAATACATCTGCTAAAACTCTTCATATCTCTTTTTATCAGAATGATGAGCAACTCTATAGTCAAATTATGGCAGTATACTAGAGGTTTATGTTTCCACTGATTTGAAAACCACTGTATAGTCATGTTTTAAAATGATAGGATTCTTCACATGTTTTGAAAAATAATGCTTAGTTTGTCTTTGAAGGCTGTTCTAACAAATATTCTAAGCTATTAGACTCTTACAGAATATAATATGCAGACATCCGATCTGATTTTGCAAGCTGTATATTTTGTAGTGTTAGGCATTGATAAGGAAGAAGGAAGACACAGGTATCCTGTATTTCAGGCAGAGAAAAAGAAAAAGAAAACAGAGTAATAAATAGTTTTGTTAAAAGTTTGCATATTGTATCTCTCTTTTATCTATCATAATTAACTTTGAGATAATTCATATACAATAAAAATTGCCAAATACAGAGTTAAATAAGTTTTAACAAACAGCGGTGTAACTACCACCACAGTCATGATAGTAAATATTTCCATGATAGTAAAAAATTCCAATTTGCGAACTTTTTGGCTAGCATCTTGCCCCAGCAAACATGGATCTGCCTGCTCTCATTGTTTCATATAAATGAAGTCATGCTGTAATCCCAGCACTTTGGGAGGCTGAGGCAGATTGATCACGGTGAGGTCAGGAGTTCAAGACCAGCCTGGCCAAGATGGTGAAACCCCATTTTCCACTAAAAATACAAAAAAATTAGCCTGGCATGGTGGCGGGCGACTGTGACTCCAGGATTACAGATAAGGCGGAGAATTGCTTGAACCTGGAAGGTGGAGGTTGCAGTGAGCAGAGATCGTGCCCCTGCACTCCAGCCTGGGCAACAGAGGGAGACTCTGTCTCAAAATAAATAAATAAAGGCATGTAGTGCACTGTTTTCTCTCTTGTATCTTTCATTTAGTTCGCCATGTTTAAAATTTATTGTTGTTGTAGCATGAATTAGTAATTCATTCTTTTTATTGCTAACTAATATTTTATTATGTGAATGTATTATAAACCTTTGGAACATTCACCAGTTGATAGGCATGTGAGTTATTTGTGGTTTTGGGCCATTATGAATGAAGTTTCATTAGCATTATTTAACATATGTCAGTTACACAGAAAAACACATATCTTCTTGTGGCGTACATTTACTTTTTTTTTTTTTTAGAAAGAAAGAAAGAAGAGAGAAAAGAAAGAGTGAAAGAAAGAAAGAAAAAAGAATGTTAAAAAAAAGAATGTAAGAGAGAAAGAAAGAAGAAGAGAAAGAGGGAGAGAGAACGGGATTCTTGTTCTATTGCCCAGGCTAGAATGCAGTCTAAAAATGGGTATTAAAAACCTCTTTTATGCCAATAATTGTGCTTAACAAT
>CAUYLG010065708.1:0-76511 GCA_963573385.1 Cacajao melanocephalus
ATTTGGCTCTCTTTAAGTCTGTTATTGGTGTTAGGAATGCTTGTGATTTCTGCACATTGATTTTGTATCCTGAGACTGCTAAAGTTGCTTATCAGTTTAAGGAGATTTTGGGCTGAGATGATAGGGTCTTCTAAATATACAATCATGTCATCTGCAAATACAGACAATTTGACTTCCTCCTTTCCTAACTGAACACCCTTTATTTCTTTTTCTTGCCTGATTGCTCTGGCTAGAACTTCCAATACTATATTGAATAGGAGTGGTGAGAGAGGGCATCCTTGTCTAGTGCCAGATTCCAAAGGGAATGCTTCCAGTTTTTGCCCATTCAGTATGATATTGGCTGTGGGTTTGTTGTAAATAACTTTTACTATTTTGAGATACGTTCCGTCAATACCTAGTTTATTCAGAGTTTTTAACATAAAGGGCTGCTGAATTTTGTTGAAGGCCTTCTCTGCATCAATTGAGATAATCATGTGGTTTTCGTCTTTGGTTCTGTTTATGTAGTGAATTACATTTATAGACTTGCATATGTTGAACCAGCACTGCATCCCTGGGATGAAGCCTACTTGATTGTGATGGATAAGCTTTTTGATGTGCTGTTACAGTCGGTGTGCCTGAAGATTTGCAATCGGTATTTTACTGAAGATTTTTGCATCTATGTTCATCATGGATATTGGCCTGAAGTTTCCTTTTCTTCTTGAGTCTCTGCCTGTTTTTGCTATCAGGATGATGCTGGTCTCATAAAATGATTTGGGAAGGATTCCCTCTTTTTGGATTTTTTTGAATAGTTTCAGAAGGAGTGGTACCAGCTCCTCTTTGTATGTCTGGTAGAATTCGGCTGTGAACCCATCTGGACCTGGGCTTTTTTGGTTGGTAGGCTATTAATTGCTGCCTCAACTTCAGCCCTTGTTATTGATCTCTTCAGGATTTCGACTTCTTCCTGGTTTAGGCTTGGGAGGATCCAAGTGTCCAGGAATTTATCCATTTCTTCCAGGTTTACTGGTTTATGTGCATAGAGTTGTTTGTAGTAATCTCTGATGGTAGTTTGTATTTCTGGGGGATCAGTGGTGATATCCCCTTTATCATTTTTTATTGCATCTATTTGATTCTTCTCTCTTTTCTATTAATCTGGCTAGTGGTCTATTTTGTTGATCTTTTCGAAAAACCAGCTCCTGGATTTATTGATTTTTTAAGGGATTTTTGTGTCTCTATCTCCTTCAGTTCTGCTCTGATCTTAGTTATTTCTTATCTTCTGTTAGCTTTTGAGTTTTTTTTATCTTGCTCCTCTAGCTCTTTCAATTTTGATGATTGGGTGTTGATTTTAGATCTTTCTTTGCTTCTCATGTGGGCATTTATTGCTGTAAATTTCCCTCTAGATACTGCTTTAAATGTGTTCCAGAGATTCAATGTTGTAAATTTGTTCTCATTAGTTTCAAATAACATCTTTATTTCTGCCTTCATTTCATTGTTTATCCAATCAACCTTCAAGAGCCAGTTGTTCAGTTTCCATGAAGTTGTACGGTTCTGAATTAGCTTCTGAATTCTGAGTTCTAATTTGATTGCACTGTGATCTGAGAGACTGTTTGTTATGATTTCCGTTCTTCTGCATTTGCTGAGGAGTGTATGTGGTCAATTTTAGAGTAGGTGTGAGGTGGTGCTGAGAAGAATGTATATTCCGTAGATTTGGGGTGGAGAGTTCTGTAAATGTCTATTAGTTTTGCTTGGTCCAGGTCTGACTTCAAGTACTGGATATTCTTGTTAATTTTCTGTCTCGTTGATCTAATATTGACAGTGGAGTGTTAAAGTCTCCCACTATTATTGTGTGGGAGTCTAAGTCTCTTTGTAGGTCATTAAGAACTTGCTTTACGTATCTTGGTGCTCCTGTATTGGGCGCATATATATTTAGGATCGTTAGCTCTTCTTGTTGCATTCATCTTTCTACCATTATGTAATGCCCTTCTTTGTCTCTTTTGATCTTTGTTGGTTTACAGCCTATTTTATCAGAGACTAGGACTGCAACTCCTGCTTTTTTTTTTTTTGCTCTCCATTCGCCTGGTAAATCTTCCTCCATCCCTTTATTTTGAGGCTATGTGTATCATCCGTGCATGTAAGATGGGTTTCCTGGATACAGCACACCAGCAGGTTTTGACTTTTTATCCAATTTGCAAGTCTCTGTCTTTTGATTGGGGTATTTAGCCCATTTACATTTAAGGTTAATATTGTTATGTGTGAATTTGATCCTGCCATTTTGATGCTAAGCTGGTTGTTTTGCCCATTAGTTGACGCAGTTTCTTCATTCTGTTGATTCTCTTTACCATTTGGTACATTTTTGGAGTGGCTGGTACTGGTTGTTCCTTTCTATGTTTATTGCTTCTTTCAGGAGTTCTTGGAAAGCACGCCTGGTGGTGATGAAATCCCTGAGCAATTGCTTGTTCATAAAGAATTTTATTTCTCCTTCACTTATTAAGCTTAGTTTGGCTGATATGAAATTCTAGGTTGAAAGTTCTTTTCTTTAAAGATGTTGAATATTGGCCCCCACACTCTTCTGGCTTGTAGGGTTTCTGCTGAGAGATCTGCTGTAAGTCTGATGAGCTTCCCTTGTGGGTAACCTGACCTTTCTCTCTGGCTGCCTTTAGCATTTTTTCCTTCATTTCAACCCTGGTGATTCTGACGATTATGTGGCTTGCGGTTGCTCTTCTTGAGGAATATCTTTGTGGTGCTCTCTGTATTTCCTGGATTTGAATGTTGGCCTGCCTTGCTAGGTTGGGGAAGTTCTCCTGGATAATATCCTGAAGAGTGTTTTCCAGCTTGGATTCATTCTCTCCGTTACATTCAGGTACACCTATCAAACGTAGATTAGGTCTTTTCACATAATCTCATATTTCTTGGAGGCTTTGTTCATTTCTTCTTACTCTTTTTTCTCTAATCTTGCTTTCTCATATTATGTGATTGAGCTGATCTTCAATCTCTGATATCCTTTTTTCTGCTTGGTTGATTCAGCTACTGAAACTTGTGTATGCTTCGCGAAGTTCTCGTATTCTGTTTTTCAGCTCCATCAATTCATTTATATTCCTCTCTAAGCTGTTTATTCTCATTAGCATTTCTTCAAACCTTTTTACAAGGTTCTTAGTTTCTTTGCATTGGGTTAGACATGATCTTTTAGCTCAGAGAAGTTTGTTATTACCCACCTTCTGAAGCCTGTTTCTATCAATTCTCCGTCCAGCCTTATTCCCTCGCTGGTGAGGAGTTGTGATCCCTTGGAGGAGGCGAGGCGTTCTGTTTTTGGGTATTTTCATCCTTTTTGCGCTAGTTTCTTCCCATCTTTGTGGCTTTATCTACCTGTGGTCTTTGTGGTTGGTGACTTTCAGATGGGGTCTCTGAGTGGACGTCCTTTTTGTTGCTGATGAAGTTATTTCTGTTTCTTGGTTTTTTCCTTCTAACAGTCAGGCTCCCCTGCTGTAGGACTGCTGGAGGTCCACTCCATACCCTGTTTGCCTGGGGATCACCTGCAGCCACTGCAGAACAGTAAGGGTTGCTGCCAGTTTCTTCTTCTATTATCTTTGTCCCAGAAGGATACCTGCCAGATGTTAGCCTGAGCTCTCCTTTATGAGGTGTCTCTTTGGTTGTATGTGGGTCAGGGAGCTGCTTGGGGAGATAGTCTGTCCCTTATAGGAGCTCAAGTGCTGTTCTGTTCAGAGCTGCTGGGCAGGTATGTTTAAGTCTGCTGCAGCAGAACTGATAACCGCCTTTTTTTCCCAGGTGCTCTGTCTCGGGAAGGGGGGGACTTTATTTATAAGTTCCTGATGTGTTGTTGCCTTTTTCCAGAGATGCCCTGCCCAGCGAGAAGGCAGCCTCGTCACAGTCTGCCAGCAGAGGCACTGCTGAGCTGCCGTGGGCTCTGCCCAGCTGCTTTGTGAACATCCTTGCAGTTTTGTTTATAGGGGTATAGTTAGAACTGCCTCGGTAATGGCAGTCTGCCTCAGTAATGGCGGACTGCCTCAGTAGTGGCGGACTGCCTCGGTAATGGATGATACCCTCCCCACTCTGCAGAGCTGGACCATCCTGGGTCCAGCTGTGCTTGCTATGAAACTCTCAATCTAAAGCATTTCAGATTGCTGGTCTTTGTGGGGGTGGGACTAGCCAAGCCAGATCACCTGGCTCTCTGTTTTAGCCCCCTTTCTTTCAGTTGAACAGGTGACTCTGTCTCCCAGGTGTTCCAGTCGCCAGTTGAAACGGCACCCAGATTTGTGTGAGTTTTTGGGCGGAGACCCACTGCGCCGGCTGAAACAGCTGCACTGAAGACCCGTGGCGCTTTTCCACCTGGGAATCTCCTGGTCTGTGGGCAGTAAAAATTTGTTTGGAAATGCGGTGATCACTTACCCTCTGTTTTCACTGGGAACTGCAATACAGAGCTGTTCTTATTCTGACATCTTGCATCGTCCTCGAGTTATTTTTAAAATCCATCATCAATCCAGTGATGTACATTCTGTCTAATGATCAGTTTCAGCAAGCATTTCAGAAAGTTGTCTTTTTGTAGAAAGCCTCCCAGTCTTATTTTGGTGGCTACTTGGTTATCTTTACTTGCTGTCTCCTGACCCACCAAAAGTTGGACAAGTAGAATTAGATTGACTACTTTGTACCCTTCCTTATTCCCCAATAAATTCACACCATCTTAATGTTCTCAAGGTAAAATCCCTGATCTCCCCCAATGAAGTATATTTATAGGTTTTGAGTCCAGCAAGCTTTGAAAAGAATGCCATTCCAAATTTTGTATTTTTGAGCTCTCTCAGAATCACTGCTACTTTATTTTTCTTAACCCTAATACAATGCCAAATTTGAATGGATTTTTAAAATGCACTTTTTGTTTAGAATAATTTTGGATTTGCAGAAAGGTGAGGATGATACAGAGAAGGTGATGCAGAGAGTTCCTGTGTACCCAGAGGCCAGATTCCCATACTGTTAACATCTTAAATCAGTATGATACATTGTCATAATTAATCAACACGAACACATTATTCTTAATAAGAGTCTATGCTTAATTCACATGTCCTTAGTTTTTGCCTACTGTCATTTTTTTACATTTGGATGGCATGTCTCCTTGGGTTCTTCTTGACTGTGACAGTTTCTTAGACTTTCCTTGTTTGTGGAGGCTTGGCAGTTTTGGAGAGTACTAGTCAGGTGTTTGGTGGAATGTTTTTTATCGAGGATTTGTCTATTGTCTTGTTCATGGTTTGACTGGGATTGTGCATTTTGGGGGAGAGAACCACAGAGGCGAAATATTATTGATCATATCAAGTGCATATACTGTCAAAATGACCTATCGTTATCAACAATGACCCAATTACTTTTTATATCCCATTCTCATTAGGAATCTTAAGATACTGACTCATCAAATAAGAAGCCTGAAATATTATGATCCAAAAACAAGCAATATAAAGAATAATAAAAATGGTAATAACTGCTCAAATCACATTAGACTGGCTATTTTTATTTCATCAATTTATATGTAATGGTTTGAAGATAAAAGATTTATAAATAACATTCAATTTATCCTTTCCCTACCAATATGTTCTGCTTCTGGAAAATATTTTAGTTCTACTGTTCTATTTTTACTGCCATGACTATTAATAGAAGCCTCTGACCGGGAGAAGGAGGGTAGGAGGTTGTTGCTACTAGCTAATTCAGGGTTCAGTAGTAAACTATGAGCTACATAGTTTCTACATATAAGTATGCCCAAACTGTATCTGAGTTCCTTCAGTAGGACAATGTCCTATAGTGTCTGGAGGAACTGCTTCAAAGACTCTGCTTAAAGATAACACACAGTTATGAACATTTTATCCCATGCCAAAATGCTTTGTACTGTAAGCTTCAGGAGAATACACTGTAAATTCCCCTAAGATATTCAAAACAACCTTCCCCTAAAGCAAAATCTTGACTGTATTCTTCTCAGTCTTGGTGATGGCCAAGGGACTATGGTCCCAGAGATTAGTTCAAGTAATATTAGGTAGGTGAAATGTTTCTGTTTTCTCCACTACCACCCATGTCATTCCTAATATCTCACAAAGCAGGCAAATGAATAAAAACTAAATAATAATATTCAATCTGAAGCCTGTTCAAGCAATACACTTTATCTCCATGACATTTTGCCTGTCAATATCTACGTATCTGTCTCTATACAGCATATTAGCTGAGTTTCAGAAATAAATAATGATATGAAATGAAAAAAAGATGTCAGGCATGGCAGCTCATGCCTGTAATCCTAGTACTTTGGGAGGCCAAGGCAAGCAGATCTCTTGAGTCCAAGAGATCGAGACCAGCCTGGCCAACATGGCAAAACCCTGTCTCTACAAAAAATTAGCTGGGCATGGTGGCGTGTACCTGTAGTCCCAGCTACTCAAGAGGCTGAGGTAGGTGGACTGCTTGAGCTCCCGACACAGAGGTTGCAGTGAGCCATAACTGCACCACTGCACTCCAGCCTGGGCAACACAGTGAGACCCCGTCTCAAAAGCAAACAAACAAACAAACCAATATATATGTATGTATTTAAACTAAGTTTCAGCTGTAAGCACCACTCTTCTCTCCATAGTCCTACACACAATTTCAAAAGTTTAAACAGTAAAAACATGACTAGCACAATAAATGCTGTTCTGACCTTTGCTCTCTGGATGGAAGTGTGCAAAAAGTTG
Organism: Cacajao melanocephalus; assembly: GCA_963573385.1. NCBI lineage: Eukaryota > Metazoa > Chordata > Mammalia > Primates > Pitheciidae > Cacajao > Cacajao melanocephalus. The sequence goes on from CAUYLG010065708.1 coordinate 6,687, forward strand.
TTACCCCTGCCTAAAAATAAAACTGCATGTCTTACAAAGAAAAAAAAAATGATTACTTATTTAAGCTATTTTCATATAATTTTTAAAAAATACGTAGATCCTTTGAGAACTTTAAATTGTCTCTAAACCTACTGTATGCATTTTATTTTTCATGGATATAAAATTTAAAGCTATCTCTATTTTATCAGCAAACAATGGTTCTGGAAATACATTACAAATGTTGATTCTGACTACCTTAATTCAGCAGTGTCAACAAAAAAAGTACACAGAATGTGAAAGACCTAAGCACTGAAAATAAAAGGCATAAAGGTAATTGTCTAAAAAGAAGTACTAGGCCAAGTGTGGTGGCTCACACCTGTAATCCCAGCACTTTGGGAGGCAGAGGCAGGTGGATTACCTGAGGTCAGGAGTTCAAGACCAGCCTGACCAACATGGTGAAACCCCCTTTATACTAAAAATACAAAAATTAGCTGGGCATGGTGGCAGGCACCTGTAATCCCAGCTACTCGGGAGGCTGAGGCAGGAGAATCACTTGAACTCAGGAGGCTGAAGTAGCACTGAGCCAAAATCATGCCACTGCACTCAGCCTGGGTGACAGAGTGAGACTCAGTCTCCAAAAAAAAAAAAAAAAAAAGAAAAAGAAAAAAGAAAAAAATTAAAAATTAAATAAAATATAAAAAGCACTAATAATATAAATCAATTTTGAAAACAGTTGTATTAACTATTTGATAAGTTTTAAGACAAATCAAAGTTTCTAACATGATGAATTACTGAGGCAGTGCAGTGTACTAAGAGAGCACAATTACTGGTCCTCTGCTGTCTCCTGTGAAGGATGAAGAGGAAGGACAAAGAAAATAGATACAATAGTTGCATGATGCTTCACAGTATCAAAAAGCATTATAATGTATTATCATGTAATCCTCCCAACAGGGAAGTTGCTGTAATGAGAAAAGCTGCATTCTGGAGTAAGACCAAGCCTGTGTCAAAATCTGAAGCTATCATATTCTAGCTAAATAAACTTGTGCAAATTAACCATGCTTAACATATAACAGGTTTGGGTTTGTTTGCTTTCAGTTTGTTTTTGTTGCAAGAGGAGGAATAAAGAAGCATAGGAGAGAGGACACTCAAGGGGAAGAAAGTGTTTTATTTGTGGATACTGAAATAATAAAATAGGTCAGAATGAACTTTTTTTTTTTTTTTTGGTACAGAGTCTTGCTCTGTTGCCCAGGCTGGAGTGCAATGGCGCAATCTTGGCTCACAGGAACCTTGGCTCACTGCAACCCCGGCTCACTGCAACCTCTGCCTCCCGGGTTCAAGTGATTCTCCTGCCTCAGCTTCCCGAGTAGCTGGGATTACAGGTGTCTGCCACCACCCCTGGCTAACTGTTGTATTTTTAGTAGAGACAGGGTTTCACAATGCTGGCCAGGCTGGTCTTGAACTCCCAACCTCAGGCAATCTGCCTGCCTTGGCCTCCCAAAGTCCTGAGATTACAGGCGTGAGCCACAGTGCCCGGCCAAACTTTTTAACTTTCTTTAAGGAACAGAATATAGTTCAGAGCACCTTTCATAAAGTAAGAGTAAGTTCATTTTGTGAAAGTTCTGTTTCAGCTTATCATTCTAAAGATCGGTTGCATATGCAGATACAGGTGTATGTGTATACTGGGTCACAATGTAAAATATATTTCTCATGTGTTATGGTCTAAAAAAAAATACCACTTATTATGACAGAGTAAGGATTTATAAGATACTGCCAAGAGTTGTTAAGAATTAAACAAGATTACAAATACAAAGTGGCTAGCAAAGTCCCAGAATTCTAATTTAACAAACTAGGATTATTTCTGGATAATGAGGTGTCAATTATAACAAATTGTTGGTCACAGTTATTAAAAACTGATACTGGTATGGCTCTGTGTCCCCACCCAAATCTCACCTTGAACTGTAATGCCCACGTGTCAAGGGTGGGAGCGGGTGGGAAGTGACGGAATCATGGGAGCACTGTTCTCGTGATAGTGAGTTCTCTTGAAATCTGAGGGTTTAAAAGTATTTGGCAGCTCCTCCCCTCTGTCTGTCCCTCTCTCTCTCTCTCTCTACCTCTCTCACTCTCTCCTGGTGCCATGTAAGACGTACCTTGCTTCCCCTTACGTTCTGTCATCATTAAGTTTTAGAGGCCTCCCCAGCCACTCAGGCCTCTTTTCTTAATACCTTACTCAGTCTCAGGTGGTATTTTTATAGCAGTGTGAAAATGGACTAATACAACAAAAATTTTTCTAAAATTTTTTACCTAGTTAAAAATAAGAAATGCATTACTTCCAAACAGCCTTTGAATTCTAACCAGTACAACTTTTCTTCCAGTAACGTTAATCATCTAAGGCTTTTTTAGTAGCTTGTTCTCATGTTCTCATGATCTGAAAGGCAAAGTTTAATGATGACTAAAGACTCATGCAATCTTTCGACATTTTAGTTTTAAATGAAGTAATCCTTATAGAATGAGAGCAAAGAAAACGGGAGCTGAAAAATAAATGTTTTAAAATTAAAATATATGCTCCTAACACTTATAACCTAATCAAAGTGATAATCCATCATGTCGCCAACATTTTGGGTATAATCAGCCTACAGCAGACAAAGATGCTATTGGCACAGTAGTGAATCAAGTCTCTGAGCATTAAGATGCATTCAGAAACTTGCACTGCATGAAACTAAATAATTAAATCACTCCGCTCCTCACAAACTCCACAACTACAATAACCAATGACATTTTAAAAATTCGTATTTAATTAATAATATCCTATACTTAAAGAAAACTTGAATAGGAAACAGAACCCAAAAGGCTTACACATTATTAATCATAGTGAAAATTACAAACAACTTCTTATCCACTAAGTTATCTGGTCATATTTCTTACCAACATAGTATTGTGCCTAATAAAAAGTAAATGTATGAGAAGCATGATGAGAGAAAAATATACAATGATCAAGTGCATGAGAAGTGAAAAATGTTTTGAAACTTGTTAAGTCTATTACTTGAAAATATTACTACTGCAAGATCAAAACTAACAAAAACCCACCCACTTTTATGATTGCCAAAACAACAGTGATAAGTATCTGACATTCATAAAAGTATCCACCTTTGACTAAAAACTCGTTTTACTGAAGGAAAAAAAAAAAAAAAAAAGAGGCAGATAGGAGGCAGTACTAACTTACAGCTCCTACCCAGACAGTACAGTGTCTGGAGACTCACAACGTGAACTTTTGCTCCAAGAACCACTGCAGGAACATATCAGGAAAACTGAAAGAATCCTTTGAAAGAATAAGCTTGCCTCTGTAAAATCTGTGAGACAGCCAAAAAACTATCCATGTCCAAAGTGTGAGGAAGGGAATGCCGGCCTCTAAATACACATCCTCACTGGGAAATCTGAAAATCCAGATCACAGGAGAATAATTTAACCTTACCTAGAGCTGAAACGAATTTAGAGAGCCAAGTGAAATATAAAAGTAGACGCAGCAGCAGCGAGAAGAGTGCTGTAGGCATTCCCGGACCCCAGGGAAGCCGTTTCTGACTTGATCTCACTGGAGCCCTTAGGGAGGGCAGCCAGTGGAATTGGGGAAGGGCCACAGGGAGGAGACTTTCAACTGAACTCTGTAGTAATTTTGACTGAGGATAAATTTTTCCAGGTAAAATCTGGGGGTGGGGAGTGGGAGGGAAACTGCAGATAGGAGCACAGAAGCCCCAACAGACAGGGAGGGGCAAGACCTGAAAGCCCTGCTTGCTTTCTCAGTGAGGAGGCTTGTAGCTTGGGGCAGTATCTCAACTCTGCACACAGGAGGCCTAGATACAAATTCCAACCCTGCACACAGGAGGCCTGGATACAAATTCCATTCTGGGTACTGGGAGAGCATGGCAGGACTGAGACTGAACTTGCTGGCTGCATGGGAGCTGGGTGAAGCCTGTCACTGCCAGCTTTCCCTCACTTCCCTGACAACCTGTACAAAGCAGCATAGGCAGCCATAATCCCCCTTGGAACATAATTCCATTGGCCCGAGAACCATCCCCAACCCCCAACAGTGGCTAGAGCAAGCCCTGCCCAAGAAGAGTCTGGGCTAAGACACGCCCAACCTTGCGCTCACCTGATGGTCTTTCTCTACCTGCCCTGGTAAACAAAGACAGAAGACGTAAAACTTGTGGGAGTTCTATGGCCCTGCCCATTACCCAAGAAATCAAATACTCATTGTAAGGTGTTTTAGGCTGACTGATGGCACCATGGATGCCATGTTAACCTCTGTGACCTGCACAGACACTCCAGATGAGTTCCTGGAAAATCTGAAGTAACTGGAAGACCATGAAAAGACGAAGAAATGAGCAACCCCTGCAGCGCCTACTTAACTTTGAGACATTCTCTATTGTTCCTTATTCTCCCCACAATTGATAAGGCCATTGGACTTCGTAACTGAACTCTGTCTACCTCGTGACCCTATGACCCCCTCCCAGCTTGCAAAAAACTGCCCTAAACTGTAACTTCTATAACTTTCCACTGCCCACTCCAAATCTGTAACACCAACTCTATCCCACCACCCTTCGCTGATGCCTTCCTTTTAAGGCCTCAGCCCACCGGCACCCAGGTGAATAAACAGCCATGTTGCTCACAGAAGGCCTGTTTGCGCGGGGGCGGGGGGATCTCTTCATTCAAAGCATGCATTTAACACTCTTTCAGGTAACCTCAGGGCAAACTTGTACCCCCATACTACTGCAGTTTATGCTCTCTTGAAACTGCCACCTCCTGGCTGGAAGCCAACCAACCCAAGCCATTAAGCAGCTCGTAACAGACAAGCCTGCTCCAAGGAAGGAGAAAACAACAGCTAATTCCACGCCTGCAACATCCTGGCTACCCAGAGATCCTGAGTTTGTCCATGTGACAATTTCACTGATAGCATAACCAGTATTCGAAAAAACCAGAGCACCAAACAAAACTATAACCAAAAACTCTCAGAGTCCACTTCACTCCCCTGCTACCTCTACCAGAGCAGGTGCTGGTATCCACGGCTGAGAGACTAAAGACAGATCACATCACAGTGTTATAGGAGTTATTAAGAAAGTATTTTAGGCAGATAGAAAGGAAAAGGGGGTCTTTGGGAAGTTTTTGTTTCTTTTAAAGCAGCTCCAGAAACATTTCTTGTCTGGCAGGAAAGCCCAAGCTCCAAGCTTTGATATGCAAATGCAGGCCATCAGAAACTGGGTCCACCCAAACATGGCGATTCCCACCATCTTCTTGCCCTTGCCCCTACATGTGCCTGGCAACGTGGCTGTCGCCACATATGTAGAATGTCAGGGTGACCTACATTTGCATATTAAAAGGCGAGAGTGGGAGGGCCAGTCTTTCCTGCGGACTGTGTTAATGTCTTACCTGGTCAAACCAATCCCCTGAGCTCTTTGCAAATCAGATATCACCTCCTCCAGCCACCTCATATAACTGGCTGTTTTCTGCTGCACTCCAGATTTTCTTTGAATCCCCCCTTCCTCCATCTCTGTACCAGAGAGCTGTTTTCTTCTTCCTTCCTTCTTTCTTGCCTATTAAACTTTTCGCTCCTTAAAACCACTCCACATGTGTCCCTGTCATTAATCCTATCAGCGCAAGACCAAGGACCCCGGGCTGTATTAACAGGACTGCTTCCAGACACTTCCCAGTACCAGCCCAGAGCCGTGTAGCTCTGCTAGGTGGCTAGACCCAGAAAAGAAATAACAATTACTGCAGTCCACCTCTCAGGAAGCCCCCTCCCTAGGGGTGGCTCACACTAAGGGATCACCTTGTGGGACAAAATAAACTGAACAGTAGCCCTTGAGTCTCAAATCTTTCCTCTCACATTGTCTACCCAAATAAGAAGAAATCACAAAAGCAATTCTGGCAATATAACAAACCAAGGTTCTATAAAAACCCCAGAAGATCGATCATACTATATCACCAGCAATGGATCTAAACCAAGAAGTCATCTCCGAATTGCCAGAAAAAGAATTCAGAAGATCAATTATTAAGCTTTTCAAGGAGATGACAGAAAAGAGTGAAAATTAAAGAAATTTTTAAAATAATACCTGATATAGAATTTCTGAGCTCAAAGTTACAGATTTCAAATTAACCCACTCTGACAAAGATAAAAAAGAATAAAAAATTTAAAAAGCAAACAAAGCCTCCAAGAAGTTTGGGATTATGTTAACCAAACTAAGAATAATTGGTGTTCCTGAGGAAGAAGAGAAATCTAAAAGCTTGCTAAACTTATTTGAGGGAATAATTAAGGAAAATTTCCCTGACCTTGCTAGAGATCTAGATAACCAAATAAAAGAAGCTCAAAGAATACCAAACATTAATCACAGAAAGATCATTACCTAGGCACATAGTCATCATGTTATCTAAAGTCAAGATGAAGAAAAAAAATCTTAACAGCTGTGAGGCAAAAACATAGGAAACCTAAAAAGGAAAACCTATCAGATTAACAGCAGATTTCTCAGCAGAAACCCCACAATTTAAAACGGACTGTGGTCTTATCTTTAGCCTCCTTAAACAAAGTAAGTATCAGCTAAAAATTTTGTTTCTAGCAAAACTAAGCTTCACAAATGAAGGAAAGATACAGTCTTTTTCAGAAAAACAAATGCTGAGAGAATCTACCACTACCAAACAGGCACTACAAGAAAACTGCTAAAAAGAGTTCTAAGTCTTGAAACAAAACCTCAAAATATACCAAAACAGAACCTCCTTAAAGCATAAATCTCACAGGATCTATAAAACAGTAACACAACGAAAACAAACAAACAAAAAAAAAAACCAAGGTACTCAGGTAACAACTAGCACGATAAATAGGATGGTACCTCACATCTCAATACTAACATTCAATGTAAATGGCCATAGGTCTCTACTTAAAAGATACAAAATGACAGAATGAATAAGAATTTACCAACCAAGTATCGCTATCTTCAAGAGACTCACCTAACACATAAGGACTGAATAAACTTAAAGTAAATGGGTGGAAAAAGATATTCCATGCAAATGGCCACCAAAAGCAAGCAGGAGTAGCTACTCTTGTATCGGACAAAAACAGACTTTTAACGCAGCAACAGTTAAAAAAAAATAAAGAGGAACATTATATAATGATAAAAGGACTAGTCCAATAGGAAAATATCACAATCCTAAATATATATGCACCTAATACTGGAGCTCCCGAATTTATAAAACGATTACTACTAAACCTAAGAAATGAAACAGACAGCAATGCAATAATAGTGGGGGACTTCAGTATTCCACTGACAGCACTAGACAGGTCAACAACACAGAAAGTCAACAAAGAAACAAGAGACTTAAACTATACCTTAGAACAAATGGACTTTAACAAATATTTACAGAACATTCTACCCAACAACTGCAGAATATACATCCTATTCATCAGCACATGGAACACTCTCTAAGATAGACCATATGACAGGCCACAAAACAAGTCTCAATAAATTTTTAAAAATCAAAATTATATCAAATATTCTCTCAGACCACAGTGGAATAAAACTGGAATAAAATCTACTACAAAAGGAACCCTCAAAACCATACAATACTTGGAAATTAAATAATCTGCTCCTGAATGATCACTGGGTCAACAATGAAATCAAGATGGAAATATAAATATTCTTTGAAATGAATGATAATAATGACACAAGGTCCAGCTATTTAAACCTTGTTTTTGACACAACCTACCAAAACCTCTGGGAAACAACTAAAGCGGTGCTAAGAAGTTCGTAGTGTTACATGCCTACATCAAAAAGTCTGAAACACAACAGACAATCTAAGGTCTGGTAAATGATAAAGGAAAACCTATCAGATTAACAGCCTATTTCTCAGCAGAAACCCAACAAGCTGTCAATAGAAAGGATTGGGGTCCTATCTTTAGTCTCCTTAAACAAGTAAGACAATCTAAGGCTACACCTCGAGGAACTAGAGAAACAAGAAAAAATCAAACCCAAACCTAGAAGAAAAGAAATAGCAAAGATCAGAGCAGAACTAAATGAAATTGAAACACACACAGAAAAATACAAAAGATAAATGAAACAAAAAGCTGCTTCTTTGAAAGATAAACAAAATTGATGGACTATTAGTGAGATTAGCCAAAAAAAAGAACAGAGAAGATCCAAGTAAGCTCAATTAGAAATGAAATGGGAGATATTTTAACCGATATCATACAAATACAAAAGATTATTCAAGGCTACTATGAACACCTTTACATGTACAAACTGGAAAACTTAGAGACAGATAAATTCCTAAAAAATATACAACCCTCCTAGATCAAACCAGGAAGAAATGGAAACTGAACAGACCAATAACAAGCTGTGAGACAGAAACGGTAATTTTAAAAACTGCCAACAAAAAAAAGGTCCAGATCCAGATGGATTCACAGCTGAATTCTATCAGGCATTCAAAGAAGAACTGGTAACAATACTATTGAGGGACTGTGCTAGAGGGACTTCCCAGGGTCAGCTGGGGGCATTGTTTCAAGTGCAGAAATTTTCCAATTTTCCCACCTCTGGCCCACTAGGGCCCTTTGTTTCTATTTTCCAGCCTCTGGCAGGCCAGTTAGGACCTTTGTTTCTATTTTCCTGCCTCTGGCTCTTGGAGGTAGGGGTTCTATGATTCAGGGTTGTAAAATGGTAAAGGATCCAAAGATCAATTAATCCAGAAGAAATCTGAAAGAACCCCTCTTATTGGATGAGAACATGAATGGGGAGGAAATAACTCAGGGGTAAAAACTCTAACTGCCCCAGCTGGGCTGGAATCCTCTCTGGATCCCCTTCCACGGGGTGGAAGCTGTCATTTCGCTCTGCCTAATAAACTGCACTATGGCACACTCTTTGGGTCCACAAGTTCTATTTAAGCTGTAACTCTCACCACCCCGAGGAGGCCCCCTTTCCTCATTCTCAGGTTTAGGAAAGCCAAGAACCTAAGTTCTTCCATGGTGGCCTAGTGGTTAGGATTCCTGGTTTTTGCCCAGGGGCCCGGGTTCAACTCTCGATTTGGGAACCAGAGAATCTGGCTGTAGTTTACTCCGGTTACACCACTAAAACTACTTCAAAAGATAGAGAAAGAGAAAATCCTCCCTAGATCAGACTATGAGGCCAGTACCACCGTAATACCAAAACCAGGAAAAGACATAACAACAACAATATACTACAGACCAATATTTCTGATGAATATAGATGCAAAGATCCTTCACAAAACACTAGCTAACCGAATCCAACAGTATATCAAAAAGACAATTCACCATGATCAAGTGGGTTTCATACCAGGAATGCAGAGATGGTTTAACATACGCAAATCAATAAATGTGATACACCAAATAAACAAAATTTTTAAAAAATCAGATGATCATCTCAATAGACCCCAAAAAAGCAGTTGACAAAATCCAGCATCCTTTTATGATTAAAACCCTCAGCAAAACTGGCACATAGTCATCATGTTATCTAAATTCAAGATAATAAAAGCCATCTATCACAAAGCCACTGCCAACACGCTGAATGGGGAAAAGTTGAAAGCATTTCCCCTGAGAACTGGAACAAGACAAAGATGCCCACTTGCACCAGTTCTATTCAACACAGTACTGGAAGTCCTGTCCAGAGCAACAAACAAGAGGAAAAAAAATCAAGGACATCTAAATCAGTAAAGAGGAAGTCAAACTATCATTGTTCGCTGATGATAAGATCACATACCTAGAAAGCCCTAAAGACTCATCCAAAAGCTCCTAGATCTAATAAATGAATTCAGTAAAGTTTCAGGATACAAAATCAATGTACACAAATCAGCAGCACTACTATACACCAATAGTGACCAAGTTGAGAATCAAATCAACAACTCAACCCCTTTTACAATAACTGTAAAAAACAGTAAAATACTGAGGAATATAGCTAAACAAGGATATGAAAGACCTCTACAAGGAAAACTACAAATCACTGCTGAAAGAAATCACATATGACACAAACAAATGGAAACATATCCCATGCTCATGGATGGGTAGAATCAATATTGTAAAAATGACCACACTGCCAAAAACAATCTACACACTCAATGCAATTGCCATCAAAATACCATCATCATTCTTTACAGAACTAGAAAAAAAATCCTAAAATTCATATGGAACCAAAAAAGAGCCTGCACAGCCAAAGCAATAAGACTAAGCAATAAGAACAAATCTGGAGGCATCACATTATCCAACTTCAAACTATACTACAAGGCTATAGTCACCAAAAACAATCATGGTACTGGTATAAAAATAGGCACATAAACCAATGGAACAGAATAGAGAACCCAGAAAAGCAGCCAAATACAGCCAACTGATCTTCGACAAAGCAAACATAAACATAAAGCAGGGAACGTACACCCTATTCAACAAACAGTGCTGCGATAATTGGCAAGCCATATGTAAAAAATGAAAGTGGATCTTCATCTCTCACCTTATAAAAAAATCAACTCAAGATGGATCAAAGACTTAAATCTAAGACCTGACACCATAAAAATTCTAGAATATAACACTGGAAAAACTCTTCCAGACATCAGCTTAGGCAAAAATTTCATAACCAAGAACCCAAAAGCAAATGCAATAAAAACATAAATAGATGGGAGTTAAACTAAAAAGTTTCTGCACACTAAATGAAATAATCAGAAGAGTAAACAGACAACCTACAGAGTGGGAGAAAATATTCTCAAACTATGCATCCAACAAAGGATGCATAGTTCCAGAATCTACAAGGAACTCAAATCATCTAGAAAAAAAACAAACAATCCCATCAAAAAGTGGACTAAGGACATGAATACGTAATTCTCAAAAGAAGATATACAAATGGCCAACAAACACATAAAAAAGCTCAACATCACTAATTATCCAGGAAATGCAAATCAAAACCACAATGCGATACCACCTTACTCCTGCAAGAATGGCCATAATTTTAAAACCAAAAAATAATAGATACTGGCATGGATGTGGTAAAAAAAAAAAAAAAGGGGGGGGGGGACATTTTTACACGGCTGGTGGGAATGTAAGCTAGTACAACCACTATGGAAAACAGTATGAAGATTCCTTAAAGTACTAAAGTAGACCTACCATTTGATCCAGCAATCCCACTACTAGTACAAAGGAAAAAAAGGCCTTATATGAAAAAGACACTTGCATAGACATGTTTATAACAGCACAATTCGGGGTAGGTGCAGTGGCTCACATTTGTAATCCCAGCACTCTGGGAGGCTATGGCGGGTGGATTATGAGGTCAGGAGTTCAAGACCAGCCAGGCCAACATGATGAAACCCCGTCTCTACTAAAAATACAAAAATTAGTTAGGCCTGAATGGTGGGCACCTGTAATCCCAGCTACTCGGGAGGCTGAGGCAGGAAAATCCCTTGAACCTGGGAGGTGAAGGTTGCAGTGAGCCAAGATAATGCCACTGTACTCCAGCCTGGGTGACAGAGTTAGACTCTGTCTCAAAAAAAAAAACACAATTTGCAATTGTAAAAAATATGGAACCAGCCCAAATGCCTATCAATCAACAAGTGGATAAAGAAATGTGGTATATATATATACATATACCATGAAATTCTACTCAACCGTAAAAAGGAATGAAATAATGGCATTTGCAACAACCTGGATGGAGGTAGAGACTACCATTACTCTAAGTGAAGTAACTCAAGAATGGAAAACTAAACATCGTATGTTCTCACTTACAAGTAGGAGCTAAGCTATGAGGACAAAAGGCATAAGAAAGATACAATGAACTTTGGGGAGTCAAAGAGAAGGGTGGGAGGAGATCAGGGATAAAAGACTACAGATTGGGTCAGTGTCCACTGTTCAGGTAATAGGTACACCAAAATCTCAGAAATCACCACTAAAGAGCTTATTCATGTAACCAAATACCACCTGTTCTCCAAAAAATATTGAACCAAAAAATAATTTTAAAAAATTTACTCATTTTATTTCAATGAATACTTTCTTAATGTATTTATCAATTCTAACACAAAAGCAAGCATTGTACTTTAGTGGGAGAGAACTAAAAGCATTCTCATTCAGATCAGGTATAATAGGTATAATGTGAAGATGTCCACTATCATGCAGTGTGGTTTCAGATGCACTGGTACACATAAATAGAAAAGAGAAGAAAGTGGGGTATATACATTAAAATTGAACACAGGAAAATAATCATTGTTTAGAAATGATATCACTACATATTTGGAAAAGCCAAAGGAATCAACTAAAAAAAAATCCAAACCTTTAAGAGAATTCAGTATAACTAAATACAAACTGACATACAGAAATCACAAGCCTTCATGTGTACAAAAAAGAAAGCAGTTGGAAGATATAATGAAAAATGTTAACACTTTATAACAAACAGAAAACCTAGGAATAAACTTAATAAACGTATAAAATCTATATGAAAGAAACCTTAAAACATTTCTGAGAAAAAAAAATGAATTCATGGAAAGATATATCCTATTGTCGTCAATTCTCTATAAATTAGTAACTACAAATTTTATGTAATCACAATAAAAAACACAACAGCAAGAATTAAAGGCAGAAGATGATAAAAGCTGACTCTAAATTTCAAATGGAAAGATAGCCAAGGGAAAAAAAAAAAAAAAAAAGCTAGGGTACTTCTGAAAAACAAAAGTACCTTGGAAGGAATTAGTTATTATTAACATATATCACAAAAACACAAAAATGAAAACAATGTTACTGGGTGCATAAATAGATCAATATCACTAGAAAAGAAACATTCTAAAATAAAACTTTTGTAGTATGTCACAAAATCCAGAAGTCTTAAAACAGTCACCCTATTTAAAAAGCCTGAAAACACAAACACACACACACACACACACACACACACACACACACACACACACACACGTCAAAAGCCAAACACAGCTAGGAGCAGTGGTGCTGGACGGCTTAGGTGGGAAGATGACATGGGCCCAGGAGTTTAAGACCAGCCTGGACAACATTTAAAAAAAGAAAAAGAGAGAGAGAGACAGCTGGGCATGATGGCTCACACCTATAATCCCAGCACTTCGGGAGGCCGAGGTGGGTGGATCACTGGAGGCCACAGGATTCAAGACCAGCCTGGCCAACATGGTGGTGAAACCCCATCTCTACCAAAAATACAAAAAATTAACCAGATGTGGTGGTGGGCGCCTGTAGTCCCAGCTACCTGGGAGGCTGAGGCAGAGGAATCACTTGAACCGGGGAGGCAGAGGTTGCACTAAGCCAAGATTGCGCCACTGCACTCCAGTCTGGGCAACAAAGCGAGACTCCATCTCAATAAATAAGTAAATAAGCCAAACAGGAAGAAATGTTTAGAACTCACATTAGACAAAAGAGCTAATTTTTAAATTGGGAAGGGATTTCTACAAAACAACTTTTAAAAAAGCAGAAAAGAACTTAAAATAAAAATGGATCAAGCATATGAATAACAGAAAATACAAAGGATTTTCAATATAGAAATACATTCAACCTTACTAATAATCAAAGAACTGCAACTACACTGACATTGTTTTCTCACCTATAACACTGCCAAAAAGTACAAGTCTTTTAACATACTCTGTAGACAAGTATGTGGGGAATATAACACTTTCATCACTGATAGTAGAAATGAAACTTGGTACAATCTCTTTAAGGCTACTTGGCAAAATTATAAATGCATATCCTTTCACTCAGCAGTTCAACTTCAAGGAATTTATCCTAGAAATATACCTGACTTGTATAAACTAAATATAAATAGAGAAATATACTTGACATATGTATAAACTAAATATGTACGACATTTTTTACTGTAGAATCATTTTATGTAAAGGAAAAAATTTTTAGCAAAATAAATGTCCATCAGTAGAAATTTTGCTAAATATAGTACAGCCATACAATGCTATTATTAACAATGAAGAAACCCTTGGAAAGAGTACCAAATATATATTAACTGAAAAAAGGGGAAAGAACAAGCATTAAGGAACAGTAAGATTTGTATTGAAATACACAAACACACACTTTTTATGAATTACGTGTTTGTCTAGATGCCACTGGTCTCGGCTTGAAATTGTCATCTTATTAAACACATAAATGAAGTTGTACCATCCCAAGTCCATGTACTAAACCAATTCAGTACAGTTTCAATAAAAGACAGAAGAAGCAAAAGAATGTCAGTTCAAATACTTTGGCAATTTACAAGGCACTTGTGAGAAACAACATGAATAGCACTACTGGAAGATATTAACAGTGTTTAAATTTTCAAAAACTGATTATGTAGAGCAGTCCTAACAATCTACCTACTGCAACAACAGTTCCAAATTACTAATCACAAAAACATAAACTAAGGAATAAGCGAGAAACTCTGACAGCATTAAATTTGACTTAGTGGTAGGAGTGAGGATGTATGAGAAGTGGGCCACTGAACTCAAAACACCTACACCTTACCTTCTTCTGAAGAACATTAACCTTCCGCTCCTTCACGTCCAACATGTCCTTGAGGTCATGTATCTCTCCAGCTTGTGTCCCCTTCTCCTCGGCCATATCCTGAATTTGTTTTGTCTTTTTATTCAACATGGTTTCCTTCTCTTCCAAACGCAATCGGAGAGCATCCACCTAAGAATAAGAATGTAAGAGTTCTACAAGTGATGAATTAAAAAGAAAATAATGTAATTCCTTTCAAATAGATAAGTTATAAAGCTTACAAGGAGGTTGCATTTTGTTATGCTATTAAGCTGGTATAATCTACATCTATGTTTCTCTGGATTCAGAGTCCACTGTGCTCACCATTATAGAACGGAACCTCTGCAACTATGTTTCTCAAACTTCATGTGCATCAGAATCATCTGGAAGGCTAAATCAAGATTGCCAGGTCCAGCCCCTAGTTTCTAATTCGACAGGGTTGGGGTTCAAAATTAGTATTTCTAACAAGTTTCCAAGTGAAGCTACATTGCTTTAGAAAGTCTAAAAACTAGGAAAAGGAAAAAAAAAAAAAGCATCACTAAGCATAACACTGGCTCTATCAGATAATACCATCTAGTCATAAGCTATGATACGCTTATGAAAAACAATCCCACAATGCTCTTAGATATCCATACGAGGCAAAAGCTAAGGTCTACTTCTAGACAGCAAGACTAATGCGCTAAAATGTCTGGTATCTAATTAACTTTATCCCTGAAGTTTAGTGCCTTTCATTAGATATAAATTTAAAATAACAGGAAATCTAATGATATTTATTTTAAAATCCATTCACAACAAATTTTACTAAGCTTTTAGCACCCCATAAATATTCACATACCAAATTTGTTTTTTGCTTTTCCACCAAGGATTAATAACAAATAGTTAAACATTTGATTATAAGAAAAGAAGAAAGTGGATTTATCTAAGACAGTGCTATTCAACAGGAAAATAATGAGTCATATTTTCAAGCCTAAAATTGTTAATAAGTTGTTACATTCTTTTTTCATTATTGTCATTTCAAACATATAATCCATATAAAAAACTATTAATGAGCTATATATTTTTCATACTAACTGACATCTAATGTATATTTCACATTCATATCACATCTCAATCTGGGCTAGCCACATTGCAAGTGCTTAATAGCCACAAATGGCTGGTGGCTACCACACTGAACAGTGCAAATCTAAGAAATCAAGTATGGTTTTATGGTCTCTCATCTTTAACTTGTCTTATCTTATTTTTCCTCTCTGACCATGGATTAAGCCACAAAGAATAATATGAATAATGTTTCACATTTAGGGTACATCAAAGCACTCAGAAGATCTAATAATACAAGTTGACCATCCCAAAATCTGAAAATCCAAAATCCAAAGTGTTCCAAACTTCCGAACTTTTTCAGCACTGACATGACACTCAAAGGAAATGCTCACTGGAACATTTTGGATTTTTGGATTAGGAAGGCTCAACTAGTAAGCATCAGTATAATGCAAATATTCCCAAACTCAAACCCTGAAACCTTTCTAGTCCCATGCATTTTAGGTAAGGGATATCCAATGTGTAGTGTAGCTAAACTACAGGGTATCTGAGAACCAATATTGTATGGTAATATGGTGGTACTTCCTGCTCAGTTAAGTAGTATGGAAAATTTTTTTTTTTTTTTCTGAGACGGCATCTCGCTCTGTAACCAGGTTGGAGTGCAGTGGCGTTATCTTGGCTCACTGCAATCTCCACCACCTCCATGTTCAAGCGATTCTCCTGCCTCAGCCTCCTGAATAGCTGGGATTACAGGCATGCACCACCACACCCAGCTAATTTTTGTATTTTTGGTAGAGGCGGGGTTTCACCATGTTGGCTAGGTTGGTCTCTATCGCCTGACCTTGTGATCTGCCTGCCTCAGCCTCCCAAAGTGCTGGGATTACAGGCGTGAGCCACCATGCCCGTCTGGAAAATTTCTTAAGGGGACTAGTCTCATTGGAGACTGCTATACTAAGTACTTGCTACTGGACTGTACTGGAAAGGAAAACTATGTGGATAAACATATTTTACTCTGCTAAACTACATTTCTACCAACCACTTCTATGCAACCAGTCTCACCAAGCCAGAAAGTAGGGAACAATCATTTGAGCTCCAATTTATAATTCTTCACCACAAGTTTTACCATGCTCCTTCAAAAGACTCTTTCATTTGTAATTTAACTCTATTCTACTTTAATAAATATACATTGTTAACCCAATTATAATCTGGAAAGATCTACCTGAGAACTTTCAAACTCTAAAGATCTTTTTTTCTGAATCACAAATACTATTCTGTTCTTTCTCCTACACCTACCAAATCGATCCTTTGTCCACAGCATGACTGCTATCATCCTTCTTTTTCTGTCATGCGCCTCTATTCTGTTTTTGTTTTCCTCCCAGCCTAAGCAATGATTTCAAACAGTCTTGTATCTCCTTTTAAAAAAAAAAAAAAAAACCTGACTTTTAAATAAATAAATTTATTTAAATGTTTAAATTTAAATAAATTTATTTAAATGTTTAAATTTAAATAAATTTATTTAATGTTTAAATTTAAATACATTTATTTAAATGTTTAAATTTAAATACATTTATTTAATGTTTAAATTTAAATAAATTACTACTTTATTTCTGAATTAAACAGTTTTCTGGATCTTCCTGCATGTGTTCATGTATATTCTCGTCACCATACACAGTAATCACCCCCTTATCATCAAGGAATACAGTCCAAGACCCTCAGTGGATGCCTGAAAGCACAGACAGCCTATACATACTATGTTTTTTCCTCTATATGCATACCTATCGGATAATAAAATTTAATTTACAAATTAGTCACAGTGAGAGATAAATAATAACTAGTAACAAAATAGAATAATTGTAACAATATACTACTATCATTACTCTTGTGCTTTGAGGCCATTATTAAATCAAATAAGGGTTATGTGAACACAAGCAATGAGATACTGCAACAGTCGATCTAATAACCAAGACAACTACTAAGTGACTAAAGGGCAGGTAGTGTGGATACATGGATATACTGGACAAAAGGATGATTCACATCCAGGATGGAATAGAGCAGAATGACACAAGATTTCATCATACTACTCAGAAAAAAAGCATAATTTAAAACCTGTATGCTGTTTTTCTGTAATTTCCCATTCAATATTTTTGGACCACAGTTGACCACAGGTAATAGAAACCAAGAAAAGCAAAAAAGCAGTTAAGGGAGGACTACTGTATACAGTACATTAAAATCCTCACAGTTCTATTCTCAGGTATTGTATTTTTCCCCTTGCATTCTCCCTGCGGAAAATGTCACACTCTCATGGCAACGTGGGAAACTGGGCCTTAGAGAAGGTAGCAGGCCCAAGATCTCACAGCTACAAATAAGCGCTAGAACACAGATTTCAGATTAAATGGTTTTGCCTCCAGATCCCACAGTCCTAACCACTAATTCTCTAATACGACCCTACCCCCCAGAATGCCAGCAGGGAATTCAAGGCCCTCCATGGTCAGACGGTCCCAATGTATTACCACTGCCTAACCTTTACCATATGCCTCCTTGCCCCACTTCCAGTGACTCTCTTTTCCAGCACTACTGCCAGTCTCTGAATAAATACCATTCTTTCTTTCTTTCTTGTCATTGTTCACATTTTGTCCTATACTTGTAATATCCTTAACCTCTACCACTTAAAAAAAATTCTGCCTATTGAACACATCTTTTAAGGCCCTCTTCCTATGCTACCATTTTAATATTTTCCAAATCCCCAAAAAGACAAGTACTATGTCCCTCATCCTTTCCCAGGGCATTTTGTTATAGAATTTAACACTTTTTCTTTTTCTTATAGAACGTAATGACATTATCATACAGAACTTACCATATTTCTATGCTTCTTAAGGAACCATATTTTGCCCATCCTTTTATCCTAAGTAATCCTATTTCACTTAAAACATAGAGTACTGTAAAGAAGCTAGTATTACCTCCCTGTTTTAAAAGATGATAAAACTGTGACTCAGGGGAGTTAAACAGTTTACCTTATACGATATTATAGAACTGGTGAACAGAAGGACTATGGCCTGGTGTGGTGCCTCACACCTGTAATCCCAACACTTTGGGAAGCTGACGCAGGCAGATCACGAGGTCAGGAGATCGAGACCATCCTGGCCAACATGGTGAAACCCCATCTCTACTAAAAATACAACAATTAGTTGGGGATGATGCCACATGCCTGTAATCCGAGCTACTTGGGAGGCTGAGGCAGGACAATTGCTTGAACCAGGGAGTCAGAGGTTGTGGTGAGCCGAAATCATGCCACTGCACTCCAGAGCAAGACTCCGTCTCAAAAAAAAAAAAAAAAAGAACCAGCGAGTAGAAGGACTGGAACTCAAAGACTAGATATGACTTCAAAGATTATAATCTGTTATCACATATCAAAGAATACCATTATAAAGGAACACAGGTGAACACAGGCAGGTAGGGAAATCTCTCCTATAAACAGCATGTCTAAAGAGTCAGCAAAGTTTTCTAAAAGAAGAAATGTCTGAATTGGTTTTTGAATGATGAACAGAACATCACTAGATACAAAAGGGAAGGCAGAGAGAAATGCACAGGTATTCTAGGAAGAGGAAATGTGATATTTAAAAATATAGAAACATGAAACAGTATGATATACTTATAAATTAATTTGGTATTGCTTAGTATAAAGTAACAGAAGACAAGAGACAAGTCTGAAAAGATAGATCATAAATCCTTGACTGCCAAAATAAGATGCTTAAATTTTATCCTACTTACAAATAGAAGTAAGTGAAGATTTTTAAGCAGGGGAAAGTCATGGTATTTGTGCATCAGAAAGATTATGCTGCGCTGGTTACCGAAGGCACAAAGATAACTAAGATATTCCCTGTCTTCTGCAGAAGTTACAACCTAATGGAGAAGAATGTTGCAAAAATAGATCACATAAATATATTACAGAAAATTGTGCAACAGAAGTATAGAGAATATTTTCTTAAAGTACAGAAAAGAAGCACTCAGCTTGCTTGGAGATACCTCAAAGCAGATAAAGATGAGCCAAAGATGGCATAAGGAAGATAAAGGAAGAAGCTTTGAGCAGAAATACAAATAATGAAGATTAGAAAGGACGTTAACTTCTCAGAAAGCTATGAATAGAGAATTGCTAAAGCATAGAATAAGTGGTAAGTGAGGTGCAGCAGAAGACAAGGCCCTGGTCATGGAAAGCACTAGTGCCATGCCTAGGAGCTTGAATTTTATTGGTTGTATATAAGGGATAAAAGAGAGAAAAGCCAAAGATGGGTTCCCAGGTTTCTGATGAGGAAGACTGAATGGGTTTTAGCTTTGAGAGAGACTAAGAACTGTATTTTTAGTGTGTTACTTCTGACATGACATATATCTTAACAGCCTCCTTGACAATACCTGAAATGCTTGATAATGACCTGAAAATATCTGATAATGACCTGAATATGAGCTAGATCTCCAGAAAAACCTAACTGTTTTACTTTCTTAGGACTGCCCTAACAAAGTACCACAAACCAGGTGGCTTTAAACAACAGATTTTTCTCTCTCTCAAAGTTCTAGAGTTTAGAAGTCTGACATCAAGGTGTCAGCAGGGCCTTGCTCTCTATAAGACTCTAAGAAAGAATCCTTCCTTGCCTCTTGCTGTCTTATGATGGCTCCTGGCAATCCTTGTCTTGCAGATGATGCATCACTCCAATCTCTGCTTCCACCTTCACTTCACCTCCTTCTTCGTATCTTTAAATGTCCTCTCTCTTCTATAAGGACACCAGTCATTGGATTTAGAGCCCACCCAATCCATCGTGATCTTATCTCATACCGTAACTAATTATATCTTCAAAGACTCTATTTCCAAATACAGTCACATTCTGAGTACCAGGTAGACACAGATTTATGGAGGGTACTATTCAACCCACCATACCTACTGCTACAAAACACCCAGAAATGCTAGATAAAGCACAACAAACTTCTTTTTAAATCACAGATCAGCATGCATATGTACATATACAAAAGTGCACACATATAGAAAGAGATAAAATCACTAAAATGTTGAAAACAGAGACTAGAAGCCCAAAGTGGTAAGCTTATAACAGAAATGACACCTGTCCTCCTGCTTCTTCATTTACTTGTTTCTGTGACCTAGAGAACTGAGTTTGCAAGAAGCCTCCAGTAACAGAAAATAAGATACTGGGGCAACACAAAGGTGAAGTTGGAACTGAAAGCAAAAATCCCAAGCCCCCTTTGGGCAACTGCTCTGCTCTAGAGGAGCCTCAGGCATCCAAATGTTCCGAATGTTCCCTTACAGTACCATTCTCAGCCCCTTTGGTCTCAGGACTCCTCAGTACTCCTAAAAATTACTGAGGACCCCCAATTACTGAGCTTTTGTTTATGTGAGTTGTATCTATCAATATTTGCTATACTCAAAATTAGGGCCAGGTGCAGTGGCTCACACCTGTAATCCCAACACTTTGGGAGGCTGAGGCAGAGGGATCACTTGAGGCCAAAAGTTTGAGACCTCCTTGGGCAACATAGCAAGACACTATCTCTATAAAAAAATGTTTTAAAAATTTGCCAAGCATGGTGGCGCACACTTATAGTTCTAGCTACTCAGGAGGCTGAAGCAGGAGGATCACTTGAACCCGGGAGTTCAAGGCTGCATTGAGCTATGATCATACCACAGTACTCCAGCCTCTGTAGCAAAGCAAGACACTGTATCTTAAAAAAAAAAATTTAGAACAGTTTTTAAATAACAATAAGCCCATTATATTAATAAAACATGTCTTAATTTCAAAAGCTATTATTTCCCCCCTCCAAAATAGTAAGAAGAATGTAATTGTTTTAAATTTTTGCAAATCTCTTTAATTTCTGGCTTATAATTAAAGGGGGGGGATGAGGAAACTATCTTTAAAATAAATGCAATTTTGGTACCACCTAACAAAGCTTAAATGAAAGACCCAAAAGAATGAAACCATTTCCAAGGACTTTAACTGCATCACACATCAAAGTTCAGCAATATTTACAGGAATAGAGAACGCCTAACACCCAACAAGATAAAACTCACAATGCCTGGCATCCATTCCAAACTCATCAGACATGCAAAGAAGCAGAAAAAAACAACTCATATTAAGGACAAAAAGCATTCAATGAAAACTGAAATCAGAAATAACACAGATAATGGTATGATCTCACTTACATACAGAATCTTTTAAAAAGTTGAACTCAAAGAAACAGAATAGAATGGTAGTTACCAGGGTCTGGGGATAGGATACAGGGAGAGGAATGGGGAGATGTTGATCAAAAAGTACAAACCTTCAGTTATAAAATGAGTAAGTTCTGGGATCTAATATATAGTACAGTGTAATTAATAATGCTGTATTATATACTTGAAATTTGCTGAGAGAGTAAAAATCAGAACATTCCACCATAAACAAAAAAAGTCCAAAAGGGAAGTGTCAGAACAGACTGAATATTTATTCAGTTGAAAGAAAAGGACTGCAACCACAGAGTAAAGACCTCAGTGGAATATGAAATTCAACAACCAGGTTGCTCAAGATGCCAAAGAACCCACTGACCCTTACCCATTGGTATTCAGGCACACCTCAAGCCAGCCAGTGTCACTACTAATCCCATTTGACAGTATCAGATTTGGCTCCTATTAGATGAACCCATTACAGTGCATCAGTCACGTTGAGGGTGCTTACTGAATCTGGTGACCCTTCTGCACAGTTAAGGAAGTCAAAGTGTTAGAAAAGTATACATGTCAGAAATTTTAGAAGTAAATAAATCACATAATCATTTGCATCTAATTTCTACATGCTAATCTGTATTTTGTATACTATACATTCTCCTACTACGACCTCTAACCAATTCATCAAAAAAAAAAAACAAAAAACTGGCTGGGCATGTGGGCTCACGCCTGTAATCCCAGCACTTTGAGAGGCCTAGGCAGGTGGATCACCTGAGGTCAGGAGTTCAAGACCAGCCTGGCCAACATGGTAAAACCCCATCTCTACTAAAAAAATTTTTAAAAATTAGCCAGGCGTGGTAGCACATGCCTGTAATCCCAGCTACCTGGGAGGCTGAGGCAGGAGAATCACTTGAACCCAGGAGGCGGAGGTTGCAGTGAGCCGAGATTGCGCCACTGCACACCACTCAGGAGGACAAGAGCAAAACTCTCGAAAAAAAAAACATTAGTTTATCCTATATCCCCTAAATACACAATTAAATAATTAAATTCTTACTATAATGGCAGAAAGTCAAGCATTCAAACCTAAAGTCTCAACTGACTGATTTACTTGTCTCTCAGTTCTTCTAAGCATTAATTTCAGAAAAATAAAAGGCTTTCCATCTGTAGGACATGGACCTGTATGTAGGAAAACATCCCTCATCACTTCTAAGTGTTTTTCATTCTGATGGCACCAATATCACATAGGACGACACTTGTGAGACCCCACATTACTGCTTCTTTATGAAAGGTACCCAGATGCCCAAGCTACACTTTATATTGGATTCATGATTCAGTTAAGTGACCAGGAAATGTATCAATGCTGACCAGACATAAATACCTGCATGCCATTGAGAGAATGTCAAGTATGAATTGGTGACCAAAAAAGGTGAAGAATAAGAACTCTTGTTATAACATATAAACCTTTAGTGTAAGTGTGGCTGGAAACATAGGCTTTGATAGAAAAAATATTTCACATTATAAATATTAGACAAAGAAACTGCCCAAGTCCATACCCCTAATTACTAAATGATCTTTTCCTTACTAAGTATTCAATTCAAATCACCTGTGTACACTTTTTCTTAGTCTGCTTTTTGGTGCAGTACAGAATTTAAATATGCCAGTCTGGAGATTTGAGATAAAAACCACCGCAAGAACCACTTTGCTACGACTAGATTAATTGCTCTGAATTCTACACTGATCTTTTGGTTTGGAATGAACTAAATTTGTAGTGTAATTTTGCGTGAGGTCCGTATTTTGCAAACCACAAAAAACATATTCAGGAAAACCCCTCAAAGGCCAGCAGGACACACAGTCATCGCCCTAACACCACTCCTAGCAGGAGAAATAAAACCTTGTTTATTCACATCAATGGAGCTGGAGGAACAGCATTCACCCAGCTTTCCAAGTTTGTCTGTGGCAAACAGGTCATGCCAACTTCAATAAAAACAGAAGGCTTTTGTCTACAAGGTTTTCTCTACCAATGAAAGTGAACAGAAAATGGCTACCCTACTGTTTTGGCCTCTCACTTCTAATCAAAAACAATTCTCTCAACCTACCTTAACTTTCATTTGTCTTAAATCAATAAACAGATCAATCTAAAGGCACGTTAGTAGTAATAATTAGTTGCATGGAAATATGGCTTGTTTCCTATCATTCCTCTTTTGGCTTTGCCAACATGACACTTTCCCTTTCTAACTCTGTGGTCACATCTTTTCAGTGTTCTCCATCCTCTGTCATTTCCCCGTCCTCACATCTCACTGCATGGAGCCTCCTCTGGAGAAATTAATCTAATTCTAAGGCTTTAACCACCACCTCCACAGCCTCCAAATCTTTATTCCTGGCCCCAACTAGTTCTAAAAACCAAAAAGTCTAATAATTGTTATTTAAACCACATCTTCCATTGATTAGTTTAGAATGAGACATTTTTAAGAAGTTTTTAATATATGTTAAATCTGACTGGTATCTATTACATTTTCTGCATTTTTCCTGTATTCTGCAGTATTTCATAAATTTTTTAAGAGTTAAATAATTTAATTAAACTCCCAACTTTAAAGCTGAGAAAAATCAAGGCCCAAACTAATTAAGTGACTTGCTCAAGTCCACTATAAATGATACATCCTATGACTACACTTCCCGTTGTTCCCACCTAGATGGGAGGCTGAAGACTAGGTAAGGGCACTGAGCCATGAGACTGACAGAATTACAGACCACACATAAGTAAACCTTTTAGAGTACTATTTCAACAAACTGCACTGAGCTCTGTTTGATGCCCCGTACTTGACAGAAAGATGAAAAGCTCAGATGCCAAAATAGTCAAAGTAGAAATGAGCCACTCCATAGCAGTTTAAAAAAAAAAAAAAACTCCACATTTCACAGATCTATATTCTGAAAAATTAATGGTGATATCTTCACTCACTTTCCCTTGAAAATTCATAGCAGACAAAGAAGACACAGTATTGGCTATACAAAGTATACTGCAATAAGTGGTATTCAGGTATGCAGCCTCAAGAAAAATGTGACTACTCCTGGCCTCTGCAAACTTAATAAAGCATGGCAGTCAGCCAACCTACTTTGACCCCTTTAAGCCAACATATATGTAACACTTCCTCATTTTGGTATCAGAACTAACATCAACAAAGCCTTATAACTCTATGTGAAAACTTCACAGAGAGGGAGAATTCCTTATATCTTTCTCTATGTGAAAACCCTCCTGGGCTCAAGTGATCCTCCTGTCTTGGCCTTTCAAACTGCTTGAATTCCAGTTATGAGTCACCGTGCCGAGTCACTGCAGAGGTCTTTATGCTTTCTTACAATTTCTCTCTTCACACACCTTGAGCTTCATTTTCATTTTGCCACTGTTGAAATATATATTCTACTCATTTCATTTCTATGCTCTTCTTGACAGGGAAGACAGAAACAATCCAGATGCAGAATTCCATTTGCTCTATTATTTAGCAACATTATATCAACAAGGAGAAGCAACAGACAAGCTCTTCCTTTTGTGATCTTTCTCTGAAATGTTTCACCGTTACTGAATAATTGATTTTGAAGTTTTGGCTTTAATGGCACTATTACTGTAAGGTCTATGCCATACTATCATATTGATATTAGATTATTTTTTTCCTATTTGTTACATTAATGCCTTTTTGTCTCCTGGTTTTTCTTGGATCTCATTCTTTCCTTCTGAATATAATTTCTTTCTAACATATATCTTTTAACAGTTCTTTCCATAGGGATCCTGAGTAGCAAACTCTCGTTTGCATTAATCTGAAAGAAAAAGTCTTTCCTCAATCTTTACTGAAGAATGGTGATAATTCAGCTTGGTATAGAATTCTGAGTTGCCAATGTTTTTCACTAAACTTTGAAGATTTTACATTACTACATTCTCACTACTGTTGTTGCAAGTGAAAAGTCTGATGTTGGCCTAATTGTTAATTGTTTGTAGGTAATTTTTTTTCTCCCTAGCAGGTTGTCTTCTTTTTTAGAGACAGGGTCTCGCTCTATTGCCCAGGCTGGAGTGCAGTGGCATAATCATAGCTCACTACTGCCTTGAACCCCTTAGGCTCAAAGGATACTGTCACCTCAGAATTCTGAGTAGCCGGGACTACAGGTACATACCACCATGCCTGGTTAGTTTTTTGTTGTTGTTGTTTGCCTTTTTTCTGTCTTTTTGTTTTTTTGTAGAGACAGGGTCTCATTTTATTGCCCAGACTGGTCTCAAACTCCTGGTCTCAAGTGATCCTCCTACCTCGACCACCCAAAGTACAGGGATTACAGGCATGAGCCATCATGCCCAGTCTACCTGGCAGTTTTTAAGATCAGTTTATCTATGGTTCCATTACGCTCTATGCAGGTACAGATATTTTCCTGCTCAAGAATAATTTGTTCCTGAATCTAAGGATTCATTCCTACCATCAAAATCAGAAAAATTCTCAGCAATCCTTTTAAGATTGCCTCTCATTTTCTTTATCCTCTCCTTCTGAAACTCCTGCAGATGTAAGTTGGGCCCAATCTCCAAAGAGTTCTTTTTAATGATTCCTATCTTCCTATCTTTCTTATTGTTTTCTGGGTAATATCTCAACAGATCTATGTTCTAATTCACTTACTGTTTCTGCAGCACTCTGTAATCTGCAATCAAATTAATATACTGAGTTTTCCATTTTAGTTACTATATGTTTCATGTCTAAATCCTGTTTTGATCTTTTATAACCCAGTTGGTTTTGTTTACAGTGCCTTGTTTTTTTCTCATGCATTCCTTTATGCATTATGCATTTCATTATAATAATAATAGCTAATATTTACTGAGTGTTACTATATAGATACATTAACATTTAATTCTCACAACATTATGAGGTAAGGCTATTATTCTTCTCACAGATAAGAAACTGAGGCAAAAAAGTATAGACTCACACAGTAAGTGGCAGAGCCAAATTTCAAAGACACAATACTAAACAGCTAGTGCTAGCTGGGTTCAGTGCCTCACGCCTATAATCTCAACAGTATGGAGGCTGAGTGGGGAGAATCACTTGAGCCTAGGAGCTGAAGAACAGCTTGGGCAACATAAGGAGATTCTGTCTCTATAAAAATTAAAAATTAAGAAAATAAACATTAAACACCTTGTGCTACCTAGCTGTTTACTTGCTACATTGCATCAGCTTTTGCTCTCAATAGTCCTGAAACAATACCCCAACAAGATCTATCTGACCATCCATTCTGGAGAGTGCTCCCATGCTTCCTAGTCCATCCTTTAATCATTTAATTTATAGTCTCATTCTATTATCCAACGTTCCTAAGGGTCGAATCACTCTATCTGTTCTTACTCCCATTATTGGTTCAGGGGAGATTACAATCCACAAGTGATGAACCAATGTGGAATTGTAAATTCGTTCTAAGCAATGCTTTTATCTGTGGGAATCTACATGTACTAGGTTGCAAGAATGTCCCTTCAGAGTAGTTATGTCTATTCAAACTCAAACCTGCATGCTGAGAGACCTTTTCACTAAATCAAAGCCCAGGAGAATAAGTCAGTCTCTCATATTGCCACCAATACTGGTAGGAGGAATTTTTTTCTCATCCAACCTTTCCCAGGAGAGTACTAGATTTATGCAGAGGGCTTGGCTTCAAATCTCTATTAGGACCAAGGTCTATCTGCTATCCACATGTTATCATTGACCCATGTAAAGGTCTACTCTTATTTTACCGGTTTTCCATTTATGTCCAATACCCATCCTTCCTTCAATATACAACTATTGTAATACATTTTAGTATGTTCCTGAATATGTATCTTAGAAACACAGTGGGTGATTTTTATATTCATACATGTTTTCAATTTATATTAATGCTATATACCTTATCCTGTTTTTTTACGTTTAAAGAATGGGATGGAAGCTGTTTTTTAAACAATATACTACTTGTAACAAGTACTATAAAGTGAGGCAAGATCGCACCATTGCACTCCAGCCTGGGCAACAAGAGCAAAACTCTGTCTCAAAAAAAAAAAAAAAAAAAGAAAGAAAGAAACATGTATAGTACTTTTATCTATCCATGGTCAAATGTATACATGCTTCTGTATCACTGCTTTTGACTTTCGTACAGTATTCGATGGTACATATCCACAATAATTTATTTATCTAACCTCCTAGTAATAAATACTTATGCTGCTTTTAACTCCTTGTTCCCACAAATAATACTGTGGTGAACATCCTTATACATGTCTTTTGTGGACCAGTGGGAATGTTTTCTGGGAAATATACCAACGAATGGGATTACTGAAAGCACCTACGTCATTTCTGTTACTGTTTGCCCAAATCCTCACAAGCTTATCTCATTTTCTAATTTTCATCAATTTGATGAACAAAATATAGTATTTCATCATCTTTGAAATTTGCATTTCTTTATTTACTACTGAGATTGAGGATATCATGGCATAGCTGTTATTAATCACTTAGGTTTCCTAATCTGTTAATTGTCTATTCAAATCCTTCTCTCTCCCTATAGTCTACTTCTTATTGATTTTCAAACTTCTCTGTTTTATTCTACATCCGAATCCTTACTATTTTAAGAGGCCCTGAAAAAACTCTTCTCCCAATCTCATTTGTTAACTTTGCCAATGGTTTTCTTTCTTAACAGAAATGCTTAAATTTGATGGAGTCATTTAAGTTATCTTATCCAATATATTCCTAGCCAACATTTTCATTGATTAGCTTTGTAGTTTACCATTGAGGTTTTTAATCAATCTAGAGTTCACTGCTTCATCTAGCATGAAGTAGATGGCCAACTTTATTCTCCCTATGATATCTCAATTTTCTTATACTTGCTTAATTTCCACTAGTTTATGATTGACTCTCCCTCCACATAAATGTTTCTCATTTCACACTCCCTATTCTTTTCACTATCTGCTCCTTCCTGTGCTAGTACTGCACTGTTCTGAGGTGTATTGTTTGGTTTCATTTAGTTTATATTTTCATGTCTCATAGTGCAGGGTTCTCCCATCTTCTCTTTTTCTTTAATGTTAGAATAGCTTTATTCATCCATATAAAATTTAAAAAATGTAACAGTGGTAAAATATACAGGTATAAAATTTGCTATCTTAACCATTTTAAGTGTACAGTTCAGTAGTGTTGAGTATATTTACACTGCTGTACAACCAATCTCCAGAACTCATTTCATCTTGCAAAACTAAAATTCTATACCCATTAAACTTCCCATCCTCTCCTTCCCAGTCCCTGGTAACCACCTTTCTACTTTGTCTCTATGAATTTGATTCTAGGTATGGCAAATGAAATCATATAGTATTTATCCTTTTGTAACTCATCCTTACAAAATTTAAAGTAAAATGAGTTCCTAAAAAATACTGCTTGTTTTTTGTTGTTTTGTTTTTTCAGATGGAGTATCACTCTGGTCGCCCACGCTGGAGTGCAGCAGCACAATCTTGGCTCACTGAAACCTCTGCCTCCCAGGTTCAAGTGATTCTCCTACTTCAGTCTCCCGAGTAGCTGGGAATACAGGCATGTGCCACCATGCCCAGCTAATTTTATTTTTAGTAGAGATGGGGTTTCTCTATGTCGGACAGGCTGGTCTCAAGCTCCTGACCTCAGATGATCCACTCACCTCAGCCCCGCAAAGTGCTGGGATTATAGATGTGAGCCACTGTGCCCGGCCTACTGCTTAGTGTTTTAATTGGAAATGCAAAAGAATATATGCATTAACTTCGGGAAGACTGATACCCCTGCAGTATTAAATTATACCATCTATTGATATGGAGTAGCTTTTAATTTATTTGTTTTTCCCCATATCCTTTGGTAGAATATTAGGCTTTCTTGTTTTTTCTTGGGGAGGGGAAACAACTTGAGGATGAAATGACTATTTTCAAATATTTGATAGAAAATATCAAATATTTTCTCCTGGAAAGCCATCTGGGCCTTAGGATTTGGGAGGGAAAAAGGGCTGAGGATGATTACCATTTTAATTTCTATAATGACTGTTGTTCATGTTTTCTCTTACCTCTTGAACTTATTCTGTCATTTTATATTTTTCCATGAATGTATTTCTGCTTGTTTTTCAAGCTTATTAGAATATAATTATTTAGAGTTGTGATACATATATATATTTTTTGTTTTGTTTTGTTTTGTTTCTTTAGAGATGGAGTCTTGTTCGTCGCCAGGCTGCAGTGCAGTGGTGTAATCTCGGCTCACTGCAGCCTCCACCTCCCGGGTTCCAGCAATTCTCCTGCCTCAGCCTCCCAAGTAGCTGGGATAACAGGCACACACCACCACACCTGGCTAATTTTTGTATTTTCAGTAGAGATGGGGTTTCACCATGTTGGCCAGGCTGGTCTCTAACTCCTGACCTCAGGTGATCAGTCTGCCTCAGCCTCCCAAAGTGCTAGGTTTACAGGTGTGAGCCACCATGCCCAGCTGTCTTATATTATTTTTAAACTTTGTAGTACTAGTAGTTACTTTTCCTTTATCATCTGTAAGAGCTGTTCCTATCCTATTAACCTTTTTCAAATAACTACCTTTTGGTGTTGTTTTATTCTCTACTTTGTTAATTTCTCACTTTATATTTATTACTCTATAATTTATTGTTTTTGGACTAACTGTTACTTTTTTCATTTGAACACTTAGATTACTTGCTTTTCTTACTTTCTGATAAATATGTTAAAAACTAGGCATTTCCCTCTAAATACTGCTTTAGTTATAACCCACAGATTTTCTACTTATGTTCCACAGATTTTTACATAGAGAGCTTTCACTGCCACTCATTTCTAAAATGTTTATATTTCTCTAACCCACAGGTCATTTCAGTAGTATGTTTCAGACTGTAGACCTTGGTTTCATGTTGCTATTCTTTACTCCTGATTTTCAATTTTGCTGCATTAGAAGTCAGAGAACATAGTCCATGTGATTTTGACTCTTGGGAATTTTGAAGTTTCCTTTATGACCCAGTACATGGCTCACTTTTATTACTGTTCAGTAAGCTCTTGAAAATATTGCTTATTCTGTTAGTACAAAATTCTATATACACATCTATGAGCTTGAGCTTGTTAATATTATTAAAACTTTCTATTGATATTTGTTTACTTCATCAAATTCTGACACGAGCACATCCAAATGACCACCTCATTGCTGATATATACATATATATACACATCTGACAAATATATATGATACATATTTGACATATAGACATATCT
Organism: Cacajao melanocephalus; assembly: GCA_963573385.1. Classification (NCBI taxonomy): domain Eukaryota; kingdom Metazoa; phylum Chordata; class Mammalia; order Primates; family Pitheciidae; genus Cacajao; species Cacajao melanocephalus. The sequence goes on from CAUYLG010065708.1 coordinate 37,629, forward strand.
GATATATATTTGACATATATACATATCAGATATATATGTATGTATCTATGTATGCATGCATGCATGTACGTGTTTTTCTTTTTTGAGACAGAATCTCGCTCTGTCGCCCAGGGACATGATCTTAGCTCACTGCAACCTCCGCCTCCTGGGTTCAAGCAATTCTCCTGCCTCAGCCTCCTGAGTAGCTGAAACTACAGGTATATGCCACCACACCCAGCTAGTTTTTCTATTTTCAGTAGAGATGTGGTTTCACCATGTTGGCCAGGCTGATCTCAAACTCCTGACCTCAGGTGATCTACCCACTTCGGCCTCCCAAAGTGCTGAGATTACGAGCATGAGCCACCATGCCCGGCCTGCTTTATATATTTAAATGCCATGTTGTTAGACGCATAAATGGACACAATTATATTTTCTTGACCTATTGTTTCTTTTATCAGCATATAACATTGCTCCTTGTGCCTTAAAAGATAATTTAATATTAAAGTAAATCATATTTGAGGAGGCATATTTTCCTGACATAACTTTTATTTTTAAATATTTTTCTATCTCTATATTTTTAACTTTGCTGTTACTTTTTTTTTTTTTTTTTTTTTTTTTTTGAGACCAAGTCTCGCTTTGCTGCCCAGGCTGGAGTGCAGTGGCACAATCTTGGCTCACTGCAACCTCTGCCTCCCGGGTTCTCGCAATTCTCTTGCCTCAGCCTCCCAAGTAGCTGGGACTAGAGGCGTACACCGCCACACCTGGCTAATTTTTTGTAGTTTAGGAGAGACAGGGTTTCACCGTGTTGCCCAGGCTGGTCTTGAATCCTGAGCTCAGGCAATCCGCCTGCCTCGGCCTCCCAAAGTGCTGGGATTACAGGCGTGAGCCACCGCACCTGGCCTGCTGTTACTTTTTTAATCTCTGTTTAACTCTTGTTGACAGTATATTTCTATATCTTTTTAGCCCAATTAAGATTTACATTTTTATTTTAATCCAAGTACTTATTTGTATTTATTGACTTTCCCATTATTTGTACTTATTTCAGCCTTCTTTTTTCATGATGTCCACAAACCAACACATTTCTTTCTCTCCCCTCCCCATTCTTTTCTGTTTTCCACTGGGTAAACTGAGTTTTACTCTGATGGTTTGAAACTTATACATTCCATTTTGATTCTTCTAGTGAATTAAGAGCCATACTTACGCTTATACTTTCTTGTCAATTTCTTAAGCTTATCATTATCTACATCTTCCTGCAAACAAGACATTACTCCATCACCACTGTAAGCAGTGCCAACTCACCATCTGGAGCTGGGGGAGTGGTTGTGGCAGGAAGGAAGCCTCTCAGATCAGAAAGCCTCTGGTATAATCAACTGTACCACTGTTACAACAAATGCTCTGCCCCACGTATAGAGAGGAAGCTGAAAGAGGAAGGAGCACTTCAAAGCCAGTCTAGCTTCACAAGCAGACTTGAATATCATGCCAATGCCGCTCTGCAGCACCCCACCCAACCCCTACCCCATAACTCATACAATCCACCTAGAGAGAAACACATTCACTTGAAAAGGATTCTAAGCCCTATCTCTCTTCATAGTACCCAGTCCTCTTTTATTCTGAGCAGCTGTTTCACAGAGATATAGATAGATAGATACAGATATATTTATAGATACAGATAGAGATATAGATCATCAGACTTTGTGTTTTATTTGCCATTGTATCCCCAGTGCTTGGAAGAGTTCTCAGCAGGTACTCACAAAACCCTGTTGAATGAATGGAGAAATCAATCAATACATCTTTCTCTTCTTTCATAATCTCTTGTGACAAAAGATTCCTATCTCTTTCTGAGGCTATATAATTCCATCAACCTAAATCCTCTTCTCCTCTCTACCAACATGAATTGTTTCTTCTTCTCCTCATCTTTCTTTGTGGTTAGTCCCCAACCTACCAATCAAACAAGAGTCATGGTCATCTATGCATATCAGTCAGAAAAAATTAATTCCAGTCCCAAAATTAATGCCAAGTAGTTGTATAGGCCTTCAGTATGTTGTTTATACTCTCTCTGCACAGAAAGGAATTGCAGCATTATGATCAAGAACTTAAGTTTGAAAAAAAAAATAAAGAACTTAAGTTTGGGGGTTTGAATTGATCGGGCACTAGGTCATGTAAACCTCAATCTCTCTAAGCTTTAGCTGCCCATCTGTAAAATGTTATGGCTATTCTTATTTCTTAGAAGGTACTCTAAGAATTAACTGGGAAAATGAAGTATACAAATCCTCCACGGGTATACAGAAAGCACTCAGTTTAGATATTATCATAAATATTCTTTAAATTACAGAAAAACTAGATGATCTCTAAAAATGCCCTCTAGTTCTAAGAATGCATTACTAACTCTAAGTATGCTGAAGAAGTCAGAACTCTAGCTTAAAGTGGCACCGTGCTGGACCTGCAAGCAGAAGGTGCACATCACAGAACAGCATCCTCGCTCTGGTGCCTAAACATCCTAGAGCAAGGGCAGTTCCTCACCTTATGCTAGATGCTGATCTCCTGAGCACCTCTGAAGAAAGAACCACCTCCTCTTACTAAGATACAGATTATATTGCTTACCTATAACAAACAGAATTCCAAAACAAAATTTCCTGGAGAAGTAAGGGAAAAAAAACTAAACTACTTTGAGGCAGTGAGGTCTACATTATTTTGGTTTATTGATAAAATCAGCTCTGCTCTGCACATTGAGAATTCATCCTGAAAATATATTTAATGGTAGATCCCTGGTATGGCATCACAATTTTGGAACAAGAAGAGAATTCTAATTCCTGAGAATACTGTAACTGATATAAGTCCCAGGGTTACTAGCAGAGCAAACTCAAGTGCCAATCAAACCTGGTATGCTAATAAGCAGTTCATAAAATTTTGAATTATAAAAGCAAAATAACAATACTTATCTTGTCAAACCCATGCCACTACTATGAAAAGCAAATAAAACAATGAAGATCAAATCAAATCAAAGTGTTATAAACTGAAAGGTGTTTCAAATTTTTAACATACTGAATTTAAATTTCCCTCCATGGCTGGGTACAGTGGCTCTTGCCTATTAATTCCTGTGCTTTGGGGGCTGAGGCAGGAAGACTGCTTGAAGCCAGGAGTTCAAGAGCATCCTGGGCAATACAGTGACTCCCTTCTCTACAAAAAATAAAAATTAAACAATTAACCAGGAGTGGTGGCCTGGATCTGTGGTCCTAGCTACTCAAGATGCTGACGTGGGAGGATCACTTGAACCCAAAAGTTCAAGGTTACAATGAGCTATGATCATGGCACTGCACTACAACCTGGATGACAAAGTGAGATCTTGTTGCAAAAAAATAAAATGAAATTAATATAATAAAAGTCCCTCCATATTCAGATGAGAACATAATTAAACACCTAGCCATAAAAACCTTAGGAAGTTGTTATTATCACTATCCTCATTTTATAGATGAGGAAATGGAGAATTAAAAAAGTAAAGTAACTCTTGGGCTGGGCACGGTGGTAGTTCACACCTGTAATCCCAGCAGTTTGGGAGGCCAAGGCAGGCAGATCACCATCTGGCGCTGGGGGAGCGGTTGTGGCAGGAAGGAAGCCTCCCAGATCAGGAAGCCTCCCAGATCAGAAAGCCTCTGGTATAATCATCTGTACCACTGCTACAACAAATGCTCTGCCCCAGGTATAGAGAAGAAGGTAAAAGAGGAAGGAGCACTCCAAAGCTAGGAGATCAAGACCATCCTGGCTAACACGGTAAAATCCCATCTCTACTAAAAATACAAAAAATTAGCCAGGCATGGTGGCATATGCCTGTAATCCCAGCTACTCAGGAGGCTGAGGCAGGAGAATCGCTTGAACCCAGGGGACTGAGGTTGCAGTGAGCCAAGACTGTGCCACTGCACTCCAGCCTGGGCAACAGAGCGAGACTCCATCTCAGGGGGAAAAAAGGAAGTAAAGTAACGCTTGGCCGAGCACGGTGACTCATGCCTGTAATCCCAGCACTTTGGGAGGCCGAGGTGGGTGGATCACCGAAGGTCAGGAGTTTGAGACCAGCCTGACCAACACGGAGACATCCCATCTCTACTAAAAATACAAAATTAGCCAGGCGTGGTAGGGCATGCCGGTAATCCCAGCTACTCGGGAGGCCGAGACAGAATTACTTGAACAAAGGAAGCGTAGATTACAGTAAGCCAAGATCATGCCACTGTGCTCCAGCCTGGGAAACAAGAGCAACTCTGTCTCTACAACAAAAAAAGTAAAGTAACTCCTTTAAGGTCACACAACCAGTAATGGTAGAGGGTTGGGTTTCAAGACTACGTCTGACTCCAAAGATCATGCTTTTAACCACTATGTTACTAAATCCAGACTACCACTGTGACAATCATCAGATCAAAAGAGATGACTACAAAACAGGAATGATTCATATATATTGTACCTTGTACAACACCAAAGGACCTCAGTCCATGTAGCCTGAACAGAAAAAAAAAAAAAATTAGATCTTTTCAAATATAACTGTTTTACTTAAAGAATTTTTAAAATTGTTTAAACTCCAGGCCAGGCACAGTGGCTCACACCTGTAATCCCAGCACCCTGCCTCTGCAAAAAAAATTTAAACATTAACCAAGTGTGATGGTGCATGCCTATAATTTTGACTACTTGGGAGGCTGAGGCAGGAGGAGTGTTTGATCCCAAGAGTTCAAGGCTGCAATGAGCTATTAATATAATCGTGCCACTGCACTCCAGCTTAAGTGACAGAGTAAGATTCTATCTCTTAAAAAAAAAAAAAAGAAAACCTCCATGATCCATGTTCTTCTTCACATTTACTTAATTTAGTGATCTAAGTATTAGAACCAAGTCTAGGATAGCTGCAGAAAAGAGGATGAAATCAGCTAAGAGCAAATTATAGAAATACATGAAAACTTTCAAAGAGCTGATACAAACTGCCTTCTACTGGGCTCTAACATTGGAAAGTTGCTTTGGAAAACAAGAGTCTTGTCAAGTGTCATCAGAGTAATTTTAAGTAATGCTAATAAACAGACATATTACATTCTTAAAATCATTCCAAATTCAAAAGGAAGTTAGCTTTCATTCTTTTCTCTTCTATGATCAGATGGTTCTATTTGAGCAGTGGCCCTAGTAACTTACAGAAATAATCACGAGACTCAGCTACTCCTGTAATGGCTAAAAACAAATATAAAAACCATTCAAGAATGACAACAAATACAATCTATTCTCTATGGTACAAGAAACCAATCATAAGCCCATCTGGGTGAGACCTGGCTAATAAGAAGATTATTTGAGAGAGGTACAAAGAGAAGGATAGATTGCCAAGGGGGAAAAGTCATTTATTAGACTGTGACAAGCTTTTAAATGCCTGCATTATCATTAACCAACTGCTTGGTTCTCTGGTTTGCACACCTGCCACCTCCATCCAAAGCTATTACAGTAGCAAACTTGGAAGTAGGGCTGACCTCTAGAACACTGGCACCCTCTTCTGATCCTTTTGCAGTATTACATGCACTCAAGCTATTACATCTTAAAATAGAGTGTAATTGGATTGTTTGTAACTCAAAGGACACACGCTTGAGGGGATGGATACCCCCATTATCCATAATTTATTTATTTCACATTGAACACCTGTATTAAATATCTCACATGCCCCATAAATATACCTACTATGCACCCACAAAAAAATTTAAAAATTAATAAAGCTATAAATGAGTAACTTTGCAGGTAACATTTTCTAGATAATTTTATATTTGTAATTCCCTGAATAAATCTAAGTTTAGCTTAATAAAAATATGAAAAAGCAGATCTTCTAAACAAAACTGTGGCAATGAAAGAGTAAACTGTTCTCTTAACATCTCAACAGCATATCTATTAGTTGATTTTATTACAAGAATTATAAAATGATGGCAAAGACGAATGTACAAAGACTTACTATGTGCCAAACACTAGCAGTAAAGAAATGAGTTTAATTCTAACAACAAACTTATGAGTTAAGCACTACTATTCTCTTCATCTTACAGATGTAAAAAGTGAGGCATAATTAGGTTAAATACATTCCCAGGATCATGCAACTTGTAGTATATGGTAAAGATGGAGTCCAAATTGTAACATGACACTAGAGTCAGAGCCTTAGCCACTACTGCATCTCATGATTTTATATCCAAAATATTTCTGTGAGATAGAATGGAGCTGGTATCATAACAAAATGAAACATAACCAAAATAGAGAACATGTAAGTTATAAGAAAAATTACAAATACGTCATCTAAAATCTCCCATTTTTATCAAATCCCCAAATTGCACAGATAAAAATATTACATGAAACAGTTTAGTTTCCTTCTTCATTCTTCCTTAAAGATTCTTGTCTTCTAAGACTATGATGTTTTTATTCTTTCTTTTCCTCCTCATTCCTTTTTTCCACCAAATCATGCTCTTATCTATTACCTGTTTCTTTAAAGAAAAAAAGCTAATCTACATCATATGCTTTATGTTTTTTCTATTAAGCAAAAGTATTTATCTATTCTTAAATTACCTATTTCACTGCGACCTTTAAAAAAAATTCACATTAAGACAGTAAATCCACATAGCGTCATCAACTCTTTCTCTCTGATCATTGAAAATAAGATAGATAAGAATCTATCTGGGATTATTTAGTAATACGCTAAATATCTCCCTGAAGTCATATGCCTATCCGAAAATGGTCAACACCTATCTGAAGTCACAGCCAACAGTCTACATAATCTTCTAAGATTTCTAAAACCACTAACTTTATTTTCAAAAAGGATATAAAGACACATTGTCTAATAATCTGTGGTTTAAAATTAGACTATCTAGAACTTTAATAGATTCCAGTTTCCTATATATAGTTATTCATAGTATCACAACTTAAGAACACTTAAATGTACTCCAAAGGCAGCATAACCAAGCTCACTGTCATTCATGAAGCTTCTAAATCAATACGATTATCTTTTCATTTTCAATACTGTTAGTTTATAGTTTGAAGTCCAGACTCGGTGAAAGTTTAAAGAGTTAAAAACAAACAAACTGCACCCATTTTAACTTGTTAGATCTAAGAAAAACTGAAACAAGATGGTTACATTTTAGTACAATAATTTATCATGCTGCTAAAGAATTAATCATAAGATTACTCATATTTCCCAATTCTAAATATAACAAAAATAGAACAGGTAATGCTTATGAAAAGGTGCCAAGAAATCAACTCCCCACAAATCCCAGAATTCTTTTACCTCAGTCTGCAGGATGGCAGCCCTCTGCTCCTTAGCAGTCAAGGACTCCTTCAGCACTTCGATGTGCTGTTTACTATCTGAGAACTGGTTTGTGAGTGTTTCTAGCTTTGTCTGCAGGGCAAGTAGTTCTGTGTCCTTTCTGGACAGCTCCTGTTTCACCTGGCCAATCTAGAAAAGAAGTAAAACACTTTAAGGAAAAAAGAAGTAAAATAAGCACCTCTTATCTGGATCTTTGACAGGAGTGAGTCACAAAATATGAAACTAAATGCAGCACAAATGATATGATAGAACATATTCACCTTTTTGCATCCACCTAATCTTGGACCCCTCCCCCGCCCAAAAAAAAACTAAGCTTATTCAACAAATAGGGAACTGTCCAGTTTTCATTTATTGTGTCTTCTAAATATTCTTTGAAACCCCTTAGAGAATGAAGGGAAAGAAAATTCCAATTCAATTAGATGATGATGAAACAGCAGTAAGCAAAAGAACACCACTGTACTGATAAAATGGCTTTCATTTGTTTAGGTGAGACCTCTTCAGAACACAATGGATCAAATGCAGGATGAGTGTAGATATAACAGAAAAGGGAAAAAAGAAACCTCCTAGTACTACCATTTAAATTCAAAATCTGCTGCTGTGCTTATTTTTCATTAAGTTATATTTTTCCTTCTCAAAAGTTTACATAAAATTCTTATCTTAAAAAGCTACTTTTAATGTTATACATATGCGCTTCTGTAAAATCCTATAATTTGATGTTATGTGTATTAATTTTTCTCTTAACATTTAAAGTACTTTCTTTCAAACACCTTCTTTACATTCCTACTACTTGCAAGAATTTTTAAAATAGTTTTTTACCTTAAGTATAAGCCAAGTAAACAGAAATTAAATCTGCTTTTACATTATATCTACAACCTAGCAAGGAACTAAAAAATATATTAATTATTAGAAGCATAAATTTGACAAGAAGTCAGTAATTTCAGTGTCACTAATAAAAAGTTATCTTTTTATTTTTAAAAACTTGAATATATATAAAGTATTGTAATTGTAATAATCTTAGGTATGAGGGATAAAGCTTTTGAGAACAATTTCCCATGAAGAAATAAATTTTACATTAATTAAAATTAGACTTTTGAGGAGCACCAAAAATAAATTTCCAATTTAGCCTTCTCTTTCAAAAAAGATAACTATTTTTCTCATATGCATGAAATCTTTGCTTAGAGATATAGTTATTCATTTATTCAACAAATGTTTCTGCACGCTTATTGTATACAAAGTACCTGAGGATACTAAAAACAAGTGGAAGATAATTGTAAATGGTGGCTATATTCATCCTGCAAAATAGGTATGTACCCAGGAGTTACCACGCACTGTAACAACGTGGAGTCTTTTATGATATCCCTTTACCAATAAAAACCACATATTACTATTATTCCATTCCCTAACACACTGATTATAACACAAATGCATTTGTTGGATGAATGAATATTTGGGGGATGTTCAAAGTGTTACCATTTTTTCACAGCCAAGGAATTATGACTTAAAGATTATTCAAATTCCCAGCTACCTCCAATCATGTGGTCAAAAATAAATATAAAAATCTGTTTCATCATCATCTGTATTATTAAGTAAGATTCAAATAATAAGCTATATTGACCTTAAACACTAAGAAAGGAAAGAAAATGTTTTAAACGAAAAGCAGAGTTTAGGCCAGGCACGGTGGCTCACGCCTGTAATCCCAGCACTTTGGGAGGCCAAGGTGGGTGGATCACGAGGTCAGGAGATAAAGGACATCCTGGCCAACACGGTGAAACCCCATCTCTACTAAAAATACAAAAATTAGCTGGGCGTGGTGGCGCGTGCCTGTAATCCCACCTACTCGGGAGGCTGAGGCAGGAGAATCGCTTGAACCAGGGAGTCAGAGGTTGTAGTGAGCCGAGATCACACCACAGAGCAAGACTCCAACTCAAAAAAAATAAAAGGCAGAGTTTAGAAGCACAAATTTTCCTTAAAGACTGAGAAAGGAAGAGATTATAAATAGGAAGCAAATACAATACAAAGCTTAGGAGCACAAGGATTTGTAGACAATCACACATCAGAACTAAGCTAGCTATGTGTCCCTGAATAATTCCCTTCCTATTCAGTTTCCTAATCAGTAATAAGGAGAAATTATACCAATGCCACTGTACTGTTTATGGATTCAATAAAATTAAGTGTGAAATGTGCTTAGCCTGTTGTCTGACACTAACAGTAGCTATTTAAAAAAGGAAGTTATGGATCAACCTCCCCTCTAGACAATATATGGTTTCCATAAACCAAATTAGACCCTTTCTATCAAAATATTTCATTCTTTAATATATACTATAAAGTAGACCATAAACAACAAATCTACCAAAGTAGCACAAGTTTGGTTTTTTAAATGCCATATTCCAGGTCTTAGCCACAATTATTTTCACAAGCAGTTTTTGCTGACACTTTGATAAATGTGTGCACCACCTAGTATAGGTAAGTATAGTAAAGAACTTACAAGCACAGTTTGTGAAAGAAGACTGCTTGTATAAAACCAAATCCTGCCTCTTACTAGCTGTGTTTTCCTAGGCACCATTCTGTTACCTCAGTTTCCTCATCTATAATTTGGAGTTGAAAATATGTCTAACTCAGCACGTTATAAAATGTTTATAGTAAGTGTGCAAGTATTAGCTATTTTATTATTCATCCATCCCTCGGTATCCATGGGTCCATGGGGGACTCGTCTTGGATACCAAAATTAATGAATGGTGAAGTCCCTGATATAAAATGATGTAGTATTTTCATATAACCTATGCATAGCTTCCAGTATACTTTAAATCATCTCTAGATTACTTGTAATACCTAATACAATGTAAATGCTACATAAATAGTTGTCATACTGTAATTGTTTAGGGAATAATGACAAGGGGAAAAAGCCTGTACATGTTCAGTACAGACACAACATCCGGTTTTTTTACCCTGAAAATAAAAACAGTTGGTTAAATCCACAGATGCAAAACCCACAGATATGGAGGGCCAACTGTATTTATTTTATTATGCTCTGAAATAAAATTTTAAGCTCATTAGAATACGGAACTAGATTTAGACACCTGAAGTAAGTCTCTCAGTAATTTTAATTTACTAGGTACTTTCTATATATCTGTCCTAAAGAAAGTAACATTTGTGGCAAAATCACTCACTGGAGATTTAAAGGTAACATCTACATAAGAAGGTAAATCACTTTACTCGAGAGCTTCAAATTCAAATAAACTCTAAGTGATAGGCCTAGAACAACTGAATATATTCTTGTACCTAGTAAGAAAAGACCACCACCATTCATATAAATCAACAATAAGGGGTTGAGAAAAAACAAGCTTGGAAATGCCATCCATAGAGTGACAAAAGCAACAATAAAGTACCAGGTATAAGGCTTCCAGAACATGTGAAGGCTCACTGCACACAAAGTGACATGTGGGTCAAACTGGTGAACAGAAGTCAGTTAAAGAGCAGAGCAGGCTGGTTAGTGCTAGTAATGGGCAAAGCTGCCAACCACAGAGAATGAAAGTGTAAGCCACCCAGAAGCCATAGAGCTAGCAGGGTCCCACTGTGGGATCACTGCATACAGAGAGGTAAATCTTACGGCAAAGACCTCAGCCTGAAGACCAGCCGCTCTCTTTTTCAGCTCCTCCCCTTGAGCCTCTTTCGAACTTAGTTCCTCCTTCAGTTGTTCTACCTGTCACGACATTATTATTTTTTTTCACTTAGGTATCAACTTAGGTCTTCTTATCTGCTTTTGAGCCAGAATGGTAACTGGAAATAACAGTAACTTATATAACACAATCAAATCTGTTCCCCTCATTCCCTCCCTCTTTAAAGAGCCACAGGTAGTTTCTCTACGTTCACAAGTTTATTTTCCCCCACAGTGGACTGGAATGTGCTAATCAACAAATGAAAAACATAAACACAGAGATTATACTGTACTATGTTTTATTCTCAAATTAGGGTGAAAAATCCAAACTAATAGAAAGTTGGGTATGTGAGGCCAGGCACAGCAGCTCACACCTGTAATCAAAGCACTTTGGGAGGTCAAGGCGGGAGAATCATTTGGAGTTCGAGACCTGCCTTGCCATCATAATGAAACCCATCTCTACTCTACTAAAACTACAAAAATTAGCTGGGCATGGTGGTGGGCACCTGTAATCCCAGCTACTCGGGAGGCTGAAGCAGGAGAATTGCTTGAACCCTGGAGATGAGGACTGCAGTGAGCCGAGATCATACCACTGCACTCCAGCCTGGGTGACAAAGCGAAACTCCGTCTCAAAAAAAAACAGAATAAAAGAAAGTAAGCTGGTTATCTGAGTTTTTAAGTTCTAAAACTGAAATGAAATTAGTAGAAATGATTAATAATAGAGTCTCAAGGTAGTAGAGGAATATTCTGTAGACTTATATGCCAGGTATGGGTACCGTGGCAAGAAGCCAGAAACTGGAGGGGAAGTTATGATTATCATTCCTTCACACTACTGGGATGTTTCAATTTTCATTTCTAAGAACTTGGAGAATACAACTGGGAAATAAAGGGAGAAAACATTTTCTCGCTAAAACTTTATAATTGCATTCATGACGTTTAATTAAACTACAACAAAACTGGTAAATTTTAACAGTGATAAACTAAATCCTCCAACTTCCCTAAATAGTTTAGAGAATCAAACTAAATGACTTTGGATGCAAGGAAGGAATTTTGTGACTGATTTTACGAACACAGACTGATAGGCCCCAGTGGTATCTATTTTTGTCATTATTACGCCTGAAGTGCACATGGGAAGCAATAAACCTGACAGCAAGTGGATCTTCCCCACAGGATAGGGCAAAGAAAGGGCTTTCCTTTACAGAGCTGTATTTAGAGGGGAAACAAAACTTCATTTAATCCATTTCATTAAAAAGCCTCTTAGGGCAAGGTGGCTCATACCTGTCACCTCAGCACTTTGGGAGGCCGAGGTGGGTGGATCACCTGAGGTCAGAAGTTCAACACCAGCCTGGCCAACATGGTGAAACCCCGTCTCTACCAAAAATACAAAAAATTAGCCAGGCACAGTGGTGCGCACCTGTAATCCCAGCTATTCAGGATGCTGAGGCAGGAGAATCACTTGAACCTGGGAGGCAGAGGTTGCAGTGAGCCGAGATCATGCCACTGGGTGATCCAGTCTGGGTGACAAGAGCAAAATTCCGTCTCAAGAAAAAAAAAAAGAGCCTCTTTGGGTTTTAACTTTTTAAATAATTCACAAGAGGTAAAGAACTTGAAGTTTCATATAGTGAGAAAAACTCATCTGAAGTTTAAATTAAATAATCTCGGAAGTACAAATAGATATGAAAAGTTAAACTGTGTCAATACATATGTAGTCTCATACAGAGAATTGTCTTTTTAAGTAAAAACTTATAATAACTATGTCAGTAATTCTGACTTTAATTCTGGAGAAGTTTCATTTGAAAGAATTGTGCTAGAAGTATTCTTCCCTGAACTCTGATAAAACAGTATAAAATACAGCTTTATCATCGCTAAAGAAGTAAAAAATATGGATCAAATTTTCAAACACCTTTTAAGAATCAAAGTCTCACATGCCATTACCTTATTTTTCATAAATTTAGAATGGCTCCGATACACCTCCATTTGCTTCATTTCTTCCTCCCGTTCCTCAGTACTCAAAGCCCCGTTTGATTTCAGCATCTGAATTTCCTCTTCCAGGTCTCGAAGCCCACGCTCCATAGAGGAAATTTTTGAATCCTGAAGACAACGGAAGATTTAGTGATTGAACTATTCACAAAAACCCAGAAAAGCTGAATAACATAATATTTAAAGATGTTACATTTAATAAAGATAAACAAATATACAGAAAAATTGCTATTTAGCAACTGGTGCCCTGCTGCCTTTTTCTGAGACAAAGTCTGGCTCTGTTACCCAGGCTGGAGTGCAGTGGTGTGATCTTGGCTCACTATGACCTCTGCTACCTGGGTTGAAGCAATTCTCCTGCCTCAGCCTCCCAAGTAGCTGGGATTACAACAAGTGTATACCACCACGCCCAGCTAATTTTTGTATTTTTTTAGTAGAGACAGGGTTTCGCCATGTTGGCCAGGCTAGTCTCGAACTCCTGACCTCAAGTGATCCACCCGCCTCAGTCTCCCAAAGTGCTGGGCTTAATTACGTGCATGAGCCACCATGCCCAGCCAGTGCCTTGCCTCTAAAATACGTCCTTTACAGCCATTTGAGTGGAAGGAGAAGCACTCATATCCACAGCATGATTTTTGCCTCCATGGCTGCCTCCAGTTTTGCATCCTTTAAAGTTGAAATAATTAACTAAAGAAGTAAATGCAATGAAAAATTTATTAAAATTTCTTTGCATCAGAAATTACAAATTTCTGGTGAAAAAATTTGCAAATTCTAGTATTTTATCGTTTTACTTGGTGACCCCTAAAAAGCACATTATGCCCCAAAGGAGGGGAAAAGAGTAAGAGGGTTTCAAAGATTTATACAGTATTGTGTACAGCTATATGTGCAATAATAAAAATTACATAACATCCCATTGTAGAAAAAAGAGGGAATAAATAAGTTGTTACTTTTAACATGTTAGAAATCCTTACTGTCCATACTTCTCCATACATTTAAAGTAATTCATAATTTTTGAAAATCACTGTCCTTATAAATCATCACTACCACAAATATCACCTTCTAGTAGAACATTATTTTATACTCAATTTCTTGATTTTGTTTGTTGCAGTACCTAGTTTCTCCCCAGACTGCTTTACATGTCATGAATTACAGAAAAACTCCTACATGGAATGAATAGTTTTATATACCTGCAGTTGCATATGCTTACTCATGGAAGAAATAGAGACCTTAAAGAATATAAATTAAGTATAGCTTTATTTTACTTGGAGTTTTAGAGAAACCGTTCCTTTGGAAGCTATTTTGAGATTAACTTCCTTTTCTATTTTACCTCAATGATTTCTTGACTAAGTCTCCTCCTTGCTGTCATAATTCTCAGAGCATGAAGATAAAAGAGTTTAAGGATTTATCTTGATAAAACTACACCTAGCTATTTTCAGGTTCAAGGGAAGGGAGAAGAGAGGATTTATTCTTCTGTCTTGCTCATCACATGACCTTTAAAAATATCACAATGAAAATTTCCTTTTATAAATTTATTAAAATGAAACTTAAAATGTATCTGTTCAAAATCCATTGTATTAAATTAATACAATCAGACACATTCTAAACCTAAACCAGGGTTTTGATTTGCTCATGTAAAACAATTGACCTATAAAGAGTACTACACTTCATTTGCACTATCTGAAAATTCACTTTTAAGATTGCTATAAAATTTCCCTGGAAATATCTTAACACAGTCCCTTTAAAAAGACTGAAATACTAGGCATAAGCATATGACCAGCCTACAAAAGAAAGAAAGTGAAAATGAAATATAAGTTCTCCTCTGTCATTACCCTGGGTGGTAATAAAACTGGACCAGCTGAAAGACAGGTCTATCTCCAGCAGCCTGGGGCTCCCCCCAAGACAATTTAGCCCCCAAGTACACCTCTGTACATCACATGGCACCCTCTATCTGTACAGAGCCTCTAGAAGTCTCCACAAGGCCCTTAAAAAAATACTATCTTCTCCCCTAACCCAAACGGAGACAAAGGCAGCTCTTGACAAATTGGCACCCTCATTACCAAATCATGTGCCATTAAACCTTCTTCCCAAAAAGGGATCATGACTGCCGCTCTGAAAACCAGGAGGCAGGTACTGACTGACCAGAAAAAGAACCTACCAAGGAAATCAAAAGGCCTGATATTCTCAACTAGTTCTAGCACCAACCCAATTAGTACGAATGCTAGATTTGAGGAAAGTCATTCCAACCAAGTCTCTTACTCCTAGAATGTGTAATATTTAAATAAATAAATTCCTTTTCACTTTACTACACTGTACTTCCCCAGCCCCAGATCTCCCATCATTGACCAACCAATCCCACTGGACTTACTGAAATCCTCTGCTCTTTGTCAAATTCCCCCAAATCCTCAACCTTTTCCCCATGAACTCTCTCCAGTGAAGGCCAGTAATACCCCAACACCACAAAGGAGCAGGGGAAAGGGTTGAAGTTCTCCTGGTTCATTCCTCAAGGCTGTTTCCCTTTATGGAAAGCTCATACTCCTTTTCCCCCTACCCTCCCCACTGCTGCCATCTAGGGACTTCTCAATCACTCCTGCCCACTTTTGGTAGTCTTTGGCACCTGGCTTACAATACCCCCTTCAATTGTCACTCTTGCCATAATCCTGGGATTGCAACATCAGAATTCCTTGATGCCCTCAATTGCAATGACCTCATCCTTCAGTCCATTTCAGCGATCCAGTTTATAGGACGGTACTCTGGATCCTATCATCACCTAGAACTCTCTTCTCCAGGTGTGTCATACCCTCACTCTGATTATTTCCTGTTCTTCAACCTCACAGAGAACTCCACTTTCCTAACTGTTACATTTTCTCCCAACCTGTCAGTCCACCTGCATTTTCTTCTTTCCACATCCAGGGTACAGTTCAGGACCAACCTCCAAACTACTCTGTCATCATCACCCTCAGTTCATTTGCATCTCAATCACTCTGCCTTATCTACCCCAACAAAACTCTAACCCTAGAGCAGTACAGTAGTTATTCCCTGTTCCTCCACTGGTAAAGGAAAAACAAACAAAAGTAGAAAAAGGGGAAGAGGAGAAAGAGAAGAAGAGGGGCAAAGAAGGAGAGGCTGGAATGAGGGAAAATGGTGGGAGAAGGGATAAGAAGAAAAAAAAGAGGAGGAAGAGAAAGAAGAGAAAGAGGAGAGAAAAAAGAAAATTTTGACACCTTTAAGATTACTGGTCTCTTTTACTTCAATCATCTTTCTTCCTTATTTTCCCTAAAGACTATTCTAGATTTTCCTAATTCCCTCAAATGCATTCCACATTCTCAGCAACACAGCTATTTCTGTTGTGATTTCAGCGTCACATCCTCTTGACCCCACTGGGCCACTAGAATCTTTTTGCTTCTTAACAGAATGGCTGAAGGTTCACCCAAGTTAAAATACATCCACTGCCAAGTAATACTATTATTTCCCTCATTCTGTCAAAGGGTGGTTAAACAAATAATTTTGTGAACATAGGTACATTCGTGTGTTTTATTCTGAGGTTTTAACAGGGATCAGGAAATAATATGACAAACTTGTGGTGAATGTGAAAAAGGTAAAATCATGTAAGTGAACCATCCTAAAGGCCCTTTACGAAATGATACTCAAGACTACTAATTAACTACAAAGAACCCAGAATCCACTAATTTGGAATTTGTTTGGTAAATCCTTTCCCCACCAAGAATAAAAATGTATTCAGTATTTTAAAGTTTTAAGAGGAAATCATGCAAATTAAGACAACAGTTCCCATAACTACTTCAGAAGTATCCATTTACAATAAAATTATATACCATTAACTAAATATTCTTGTCATATCAACAACTATTAAATGGAGGCCCACAGTGCAAAACACAGTACTGAGCTTTCTAGGGGATATGAAGTACCTGTGGGGGGATGTCCCTATCTACAAGAGCTTTTATGAGAAAGAACAGATTGTTAACAAAAATAATAATAGCTGCAGCAGCTAGTATGGATTGAATGTTTACTATGCACTAGGTCCTGTTTAAAGTGTTTTTACATATTTTAACTAATTGAAATCTCAAAATGACCCACTTGGACAGTACTATTACTATCACCATTGTTGATAAAGAAACTGAGGCACAGGTAACTTGCTCCGTATTTTACAATTGGTTAAGTGAAGTGAGATTTTGAATCCAGGGAGTTTAACTTAGAAAGCAAGCTCTTAATTACTATACTGAACAGCCTAAAGATTTCTAAATGTTCATTAACTTAAAGCAGAGGTTTTCAAAGGATGGCCTATGGAACCCTCAGGGTACCCTCAACCCTTTCACAAAGTATGCATGATCATATTTTGTGAACTATTTTTATAATTTTATGTACTATTTTATATTTTTATGAACTATTTTCATAATAATACCATGATGTCACTTGACTTCTCCACTGTCTAAAATAAAGATATAAAGTAATGATGGGCAAAACTGCTAGTGCCTTAGCACAAATCAAGGCAATGGCATCAAACCATAGTTGTAGTCATTTTATTAATATTTGTCACTGTCAGGTACTTGAAGGAATAAAAATGAAAAATAAAAAATAAAATTTTTAAAAGACCACTTCAGACTGTCCGTGAGGAAGCAGCAAAAAGTATAACTTTTAATAAATCTCGACTCTGAAGTACACATACTGTTAATATTGTGTGTGACAAAATGGCATGAGGCTGCATACTGAAATACGACGGTTGCCCCTAAGCAAAGTACTTGTGTGTTGCTTTGAGATGTAAGCCGGATTCAGTATTTTCTTCACGGAACACTGTTTTTACTTGAAAGAACAACTGACAAGCTATGGTTACCCAGATTTGGTATCTGGCAGCCATTTTCTTAAAATAAAGGAAGTCTGCCACTTTAAGAGAATAAAGAGGTCCTGAGACCAAGAAATTTGCAAATAGCTGATTTAAAGAAATTCTGTTCAACTCATTTTGGTCCAATTTACATTATGGTCTATAAGTGAAAGGAAATAAAATTGAAATTATTTTAAGATGTCATTTTCATTGATTCTCACTCTCAATCTCCAAATAAGTGAAATACTATTACATGCCATTTCCCAACACTCACACAGGGAAGTTTTTGATTACTTAAAATAATAAGGTGATTCACACAATTTTTTACTAGATTCTCACTTACCTTCATCTCAATAACAGTTTGCAGAGCTTTTGTTTTGGCAGAATCGGGAGCATTCTCAAACCTTCGATGCATCTCCTATACAAAAGAGGCAAAAACAGATTCAGTGCTCTCCTGCTCACTCTCATTTTTTTGAAAGGGAAGAGAGGGCAGTTGTATGCAAAAGATCACTACAGCCTTATAAGACACTGACCCCTCTGTGTTACCAACCCTTCCCTGTGAATCAGGGAATCCAGAGACTGCATTCAGACTCACTCAACCATGCAGGCATAGAAGGATCCCTATCTCTGAACACGTAGTTATTTAAAATCAGTCACACAGACGCCAGCTACCATAACAGCTGAAACTACTGTTTCACATCCCCAGGTTGTGTGTCAAATTTTCCACATGACTCCAAGACATGTAATCAGAATTCCAAATGACCCAAAAGGGGGATTAGAAATGCTCCCTTTTCAAAGGAGAAATAAACATCATCACAAGCAGTCTTCATGGCACAAAGCTACAGAAAGCAATATGTGTTAACAACACCCCTTCCACGGCATCCACCCTAGAGTAACAACCACCTGGTTACCTAGGATGAAGATCTCTTTCCAGCGGTGCTACAGTTAAGAAGAAAAAGATGACACTGCTGAACAAGCTTCCTAAGTAGTTCAGGTTGAGAAAATGTCAGAAAAACATACATTTTTTTAACCCAAATTTTACTGAGTTCAGGATAGAAAAGGAAGGAAGGGATATCAGAGTCTTCCAAGTTACCAAACCACCTCAGTGATTTTCTTGTCAGACGGAATGTCTCTAAATAAATCAGTCAGTACTTTCAAAGTACCCTAGGGACAGGCTCTCGGGAACCCAGGGAATACAGAGATGAATGCTTTCTGCTACCTCCCTCCCTACCTCCAGCTTTAACTATTCACCTAGTTATTCCACTTTCAAGTTCAACAAACATTTCAAATTCTTTGTGCTCAAAACTCAATTCCTGGCCAAGTGTGACAGCTCACACCTGTAATCACAGCACTTTGGGAGGCCAAGACTGGAAGATCACTTTAGCCCAGGAGTTCAAGAGCAGCCTGGACAACATGGCAAGATGTCACCTCCACAAAAAAAGAGAAGGACTCAACTCCTGATGGTGCCCCCAAACTTGCTCCATCCTTCCTGTTACTCAGGCCAAAAATCTGTGAGTCTTAATGCCTTCCTTTCACTCTCAAGCCACCGTCAGGAAATCCACTTAGCTCTAGCTTCAAATCACACCCAAAATCCAAGCACTTCTCGCCGTCTCCACTGCCACCACCTGGAATGAGCCACTAAACAAAAATAGACCTTTTAATCCGTAACAACCTTCTAACTGAGCTCCCCTCATCTTGCTCCACTACAGTGTACTCTTAATGGAGCACTTAAAGTGACCCTTTCAAACATAAAGTTGTCCATGTCCGTCCTCTGTTGAAAACCCCGTCATAGTTCACGATTCAACTCAAAGTAGAGCCAAAGTCCTCTCGGTAGCCTGCAAGGCCACATCTCTTCTTGCCCTTCCCTCGGTCAGCATGCTTTAGCCACCCTGAACTCCTCACTGCTCCTCACATATGATAAGCATGCTCCTGATCCTTAAGCCCTTGCACTAGCTACTAAGGGAAGACTTCACTTCCTTGAGTCTGGGCTCAAATGCCTCTTTTGTATTATTATTAGGTTTGGTTGTTGTGATAACACCATTGTTGTTATGAAAGAAAATGTCCCTAAATTTTAGAGATGTATATTAAAATCTGCAGAGGAAAATTACATCATGCCAGGAATTTGCTTTAAAGTCTCTGGTAAAGAAAAGAGGATAAAGAAAAAAGAAAGAAGTGTGGCAAAATTTTAATAACTGGTGTATAAGGCTAGGGTTAGGGTTAGGTTTAGCCGCCCAATGTGCTGAGATTACAGGTATGAGCCTCATCAAGTACTTTGAACAAAATCTTGTGACATGAAGAAGCCGGGACATCAATATTTACAGACAATTTCAGCAATAGGTGGCAGATGCAGCAGCTATCTCAGGCTCCCAGACACACCAACAGCAGAGGCTCCAGTGGTGGTAAGCAGTGTCAGTGATGTCAGCGTAACACGCTAACATGCCTGTGCCACGCAGCACTGTCATCACCAGACCAATATAGGAGTATGATTGATTCGAGGCATTGTTCTTGTCTACATAACTTCTGAGCCAAGTTCTCTAGCCTTCCCAGAGGCTCTAGGACCTATGTATTTACCCCATTTATGCACTCCAGGAACTAAGTTTTGGAGATAGAATGATGAGAAATAACATATTTGGTCCCTTTTATCATGGAACCTTTAATAGGAAAAACTGCATTTACTCAAATAATCATCTACATAATTCATCAGGGTCACTGACGACCTCCACATGGCTAACACCCATGATTCATCCTTAGTCACTGTACTTGATCTACCACCAGCATTTTACACAATTGCTCAATCCCTCTTCCTTATTCCACTCTCTTCCCTTTGTATCCAAGATATGGTACTCTTAAGCTTTTCCTCCTAGCTTACTGGTTCCTTTCCTTCCCAACTCCTCAGGAGTATCCCAGGTATCAGTCCTTTGTACGTTTCTCTTCTCCACCTATACTCATTCCCTTGGTATTTACCGTTCAACACCATGCACATAGTGATAACTCCCAAATGTTTACATCCTACTGAAATCCATAGTTGTATGTACTTTGCTTTATTGGTTTATTGGCATATTGAATTACCTGCCCCACTATTAACACACCTACAAGTGACCTCCTGGCCTTCCCCTCTAAACTTGCTTCACTCATCCTGCCTTCATTCATGGTATGCATCCAGCCAGTTGTTCAAGCCAGAAACATAGGAGTTTCTTTTTTTCTTACACCTACATCCAACTCATCAGGAAATCCTGCTCTTCCTATTTTCAAAATATATCCTGAAACTTACCACCTCGACTGTCGCACTGCTCTAAGTCACCATTATCTTTTGCCTCGATTACAACAACAGTCTCCCAAATCTATCTCGCCATTCACAATAGAGCATCTAGAGTGATCTTTTTAAAACAGAAGTCAAAACATGCTTGCAATTTTCAAAACCCTCTCTTTTCACTCACAGTAAAAGTCAAAGCCCTTATGCTGACCTAGAAGGCTCTACATGATTCAGCCCTGTTACCTCTCTGGCCTCATCTCTTATTCTTCTCTCTCTCAACCAGTCCGCTCCAGCCAGACTCGCCTCTTTGCTTTCCCTCAACACATCAGTCACCCTCTTAAGGCCTTTGCGCTCACTGCTCCCTCTGACAGGCTCTGCCCTTCCTTTAACTGTTGAACTCTGTTCAAAAGTCAAAATCTCAAGCAGGCTCATCCTGATTTTAAATTACAATTTGACTCTACTATACACTCCCAATATCCCTAACCAAGGTCTACTTTTTTCTTGGCATTTGTAACTATTAATTAGCATATTCTTTATTTATGTTTACTGTTTGTCTCTCCTATCCCAGGGATTTTTCTTGTTATTTGATGTATATCAGACACCCAGAACGATATATAGCACAATGATAGTACTCAAATATTTGTCAAATGAAGAAAGTAATTTTTAAGTAACTATATAATTCATATGTAAAAAGTGTTATAAAGAAAATATCCATAATACTGTAAGAGAGTAACTAGGAAATCCTGACCTAGTCTTGGGATCTTAAAAAGGTTCCTGAGAAACACCTGAGAGCTGAAGGAAGAACAGGAGTTAGAGTGGGCAAAATGCAACCACAAAAAGGGAGGGGAAAGAAGATCTCACAGGTATGTTTTCAGCCAATTAAAATGCAGAAAATGACATGTTGGAGTTGAGAATCTGAAATTGCCCTGCACACTACCCACACACCACTGGGAAGTCTTTGGGAACTCCAAGGTGTTCAAATACCCACCCTGAAGACCGCTGGTCCACACCTGCTATCTCTCCTTCCTCCTCTCCCATTCATTCTTTTTGTTTTAATTAATTGTAAAATATTTTAGACATATAAGATCCCTTTACTCATAAAAGCAGCCTAATCTGGCTTCTTTCTCTACTCCTCCATTGAAACAACTCATCAAGATCACTAACAAATTCTAAGTTACCAAAACTAATGAACACATTTCTGTCCTTATCTTCCTGGAACTCTCAGAAGCATTCAAAGCAATGACCCAATCCCTCCTAGATACGTGTTTTGTCTTGACTATTATGACCCCACACTCTCCTGTTTTTACTTCTCTCAAACAATTGCACTTTCTCTGTTTCCTTCACAGGTTCTTCCTTCTAAATTAGACCTCCAGGTCTAAATTAGACCAGTGACCAGTTGATCAGTTCTAACCTTTTTCTCTTTTCCATCTAAACTCTCTAATCTACTATGTGGTTTAAAATACAATGGAAATGCTGACAAATTTCTAGGCCTGCCCTCTACTCTGATTTCAGGACTCATACACGCAACTGCCCATTTGGCATCTCTACTTAGATATCTAAATAGCAACTCATACATATTTTATCCAAAAAAAATTCTTGATTTCTTCTTCTTCAACCTCACCCCTTATCTGATGACTGATGAGAGATGGGTCTTCTCTGTCTCATTAAGTGGTACTGCCATTCCAGTGGCTCAAGCCAAACACCAGGCTCTCCTTTTATTCCTTCTGATTTTCATTTCCCATAACCAAGTCAACAGCAGATCCTAATTACTCTAGTGCAAAAGTATTTCTTGAGTCTAACCATTTCACCCCATTTCCAGTCTAGTTTGCAACAGTCTCTAGTTAGCTTCCTTCCACCTCCTTGGTCTATTTTTTGTTTTTTTGTTTTTTTTGAGATGGAGTCTCACTCTGTCACCACGCTGGAGTACAGTGGCACAATCTTGGCTCACTGCAACCTCCGACTCCCTAGTTCATGGGATTCTCCTGCCTCAGCCTCCCGAGTAGCTGGGATTACAGGCACATGCCACCATGCCCAACTAATTTTTATATTTTTAGTAGAGCCGGGGTTTCACCATGTTGGCCAAAATGGTCTCGATCTCCTGACCTCCTGAGCTGCCCTCCTCGGCCTCCCAAGTGCTGGATTACAGGTGTGAGCCACCGTGCCCGGAGTCTACTTTCAAGAGAGCACCAAGGTGATCTTCATAAAACAGCCACAAATCATGGCATTAATCTTTAAATCAATAAATTTACCATTATACTTCTCACTTTGACCGTAATGTAACAGATATAAGACTGGACCTCCTGTCATAAACTATCATAAAATTAAAACACATGAAATAACGGTTTTCAGACACTGGACAACAAGCAGTACAGAACTACGGTCCTTGAGAGATCAAAAAAAAGGTGATGGCCCAGATATGTCTAGTATGTGATAGAGAGAGGGGAAGCCCAAAAGAACAGTAGTCTTGCAAAGCTCCAAAGACAGATTAAGGGGTAAGGTTCCCATTAACCTGTGAAAAATTGCAGAGCAAAATAACAGAGGGCTGGGCACCAGGGCTCACATCTGTAATCTCAGCACTTCGGGACGCCAAGGCAGCAGCTCACTTGAGGCCAGGAGTTCGAGACCAGCCTAGCCAACATGGCAAAACCCTGTCTCTATCAAAAATACAAAAATTAGCTGAGCATAGTGGGGGGCACCTGTAATCCCGGCTACTCAGGAGGCTAGGGAAGGAGAATCGCTTGAACCTGTGGGGCAGAGGCTGCAGTGAGCCGCGAAAGCACCACTGCACTCCAGCCTGGGCAACAGAGTAACATTCCATCTCAAAATAAATAAAATAAAAACAAAACACAGAGAAGGAAGCCCACCAGAAAAGCAGCAGTCTAACCTGGCAAGGGTCCCCTTGAGTCTTCGACCAAATACTAAGCTGTGTATATATAAGGCAAGCCTCCACAAGGTGAGATAAAGAACTACTGGAGAAAGAGCAACTAATAGGGAGCCATGAGTTGAGCAACTACCTGAACTCCCATAGGGCTGGGGAAAATTCAAGTTTCAAATAGTGGGGAAAACAGCATAGAGACTTAGGAGTGGAGCTAATGTAGCCCTACAGGAAAGGCTATTCTAAACCAGCCCTAACAGAGTTTAAAAGCAAGTCCTGAAAGGATCGTTAATCCACAAGTAAATTAACTCTTGCAAGACAAAACAACCCTTGATTAAGGAAGATACCAAACCCCGGATACTCGGTAACCTTGTGTCCATAATGTCCATTATACAACAAATTCTATACATACAAAGTAGGAAAATATGACCTATAACCAGGAGACAAGTCATTCCACCGAAATAAACATGGATATTATAAAGATGACAGAATTACTATTCCAGCTTATAAGCTAAGAAATGGTCAAACTGCATGAGAAAAAAAAAAGGAAGAATTAAAGGCAAATCTGTAATTAAGAGATTTAAAGCATATTTTTGAAAAACAGACAAAGCAAAGCCACAATTCATAGGGATGATATCTAGGAATTATATTAATTTAACATGTAATACAATATAACAATACCATAATGTTAAGGATTAGATGTGATAAATATAATGAAAAGCAAAGGCATGATAACTATAAAATCCATAATACTGGATTATTTTTAGAGGGAAGAAAGAATTCTGACTGGGATGGTTCACCTACAGGGCTTCTGGGTGGCTGTTAAAGTTCTACTTCTAGACCTAGATAGTGGTTACGAGGGTGCTTATTTTATAATTTACTTAACTATACACCTGTTTTATTCTGTTTTCTACATGTATTCTATATTGCATCAAAAAACAGTTTTTAAAATCTCCTAAAATTATTTTTCTTCCATCCTAACACCTAACACATTAATTAGTTTAGGCCATAATCTCTCACCTGCCTTAAAAGGAGAAAGTCATCAGTTGCCTTCCCAGTCTACAGTTTGTCCACATTGAATCTGTTCTCCACACTACAAGGTGATCAATTGGGCACACAGTAGATATTTAATACTATTTGTTCACTAAATGAGTGTCAAACTTTAAATTGTCTGAGTAAAAATAAAATGAACTCTGCTAATTGTAACAATCTTCATCTATTTGACAAAACTTTATAACCTATACAACATTTTTTATTGGTATTTCTATATCTACTTGAAAACATTAAAACTGCCCCCCCGCCCTGACTTTTTTTTTTTTTGAGACAGATTCCCGCCCTGTTGCCCGGGCTGGAGTACAATGACACGATCTCCACTCACTGCAAACTCCGCCTCCCAGGTTCACGCGCGATTCCCCAGGCTCTGCCTCCTGAGTACCTGGGATTACAGGCGCACACCACTACACCGGGCTAATTTATTGTATTTTTAGTTGAGACGGGCCAAAACTGCATTTTGTTAAAAATACTATACAATTTAGATTTTCAACTTATTTCATCTGACTTCTCCTCTTCAGCACTATCTAATTTCAAATCGGTAATTCCAAAATGATTCACTTTAAGGTGAAACTATTATAATTTCATTTTTAAGCCCTAGCAAGCATACAAGCAAAATATAAAGAAAACAGAAATCCATTTGAATAAAAAGTCCTGACTAGGTGCGGTGGCTCATGCCTGTAATCCAAACACTTGGGGAAGCCAAGACAGGCAGATCACTTGAGCTCAGTAGTTTGAGACCAGCCTGGGCAACATGGTAAAACCCTGTCACTATGAAAAATCCAAAAATTTAGCTGGGTGTGGTGGTGCTTACATATAGTACCAGCTACTTGCGGGCTGAGGCAGGAGAATTACTTGAGCCTGGGAGGTTGAGGCTGCAGTGAGCCAAGATCATGCCACTGCATTCCAGCCTAGGTGACAAAGTGAGACCCCGTCTCGGGGGGAAAAAAAAAAAAAAAAAATCCTTCTCTGCATACAATAAATAATTAGGATGTATTTTAAACCATTCATAAGCATAAAGCTTTTCTACAAAGACATTGTAAAACCCATTGCTCAAAACAAAATCCCATTCAGAAACCTGCATCTTAAAGTTCACTATGAACACATCTTCCAGTCAGTGAGCTGGTAAGCTCCCTTTTTCCATCAAGCACATCAAGCCTATGCTTCTACACTGTCAATAAAGAGAGAAGACTGAAAACAGAAGTACTATTCAAAGAAGTATAAGAAGTAGAATATGCTATTTGTTCACTTTATTTCACTCCTTTTGGGCTCAAAATTTTCATTCAAAAAAATTAGAGGTCGAATCATCTGTATCTTATTACACTTTTTTTTTCTTATTCCATTTAATGTTACTATATTATATTTTCAACTGTGGTAGACAATAGGAAATATGTTCATTTTCTCTCATTAATTAAGAATAATGACTAATTTACAATTAGAAAATAAACAAGTTAGATATATATATATATATATATTTTTTTTTTTTTTTTTTTTTTAGATTGAGTTGCTCTGTCACCCAGACTGGAGTGCAGTGGCACGATCTTGGTTCACTGAAACTTCAACCTCCTTGGTTCGAGCGATTCTACTGAATCAGCCTCCCAAGTAGCTGGGACCACAGCCATGCGCCACCACGCCTAGCTAATTTTTGTATTTTAGTAGAGAAGGCATTTCAGCATGTTGGCCAGGCTGATATTGAACTCCTGACCTCAAGTGATCTGCCCACTTCAGCTTCCCAAAGTGCTGGGATTATAGGCATGAGCCACTGCACCCGAGAAACAAAATTTAATAATTCTCCTTTTGTTCCTTTGTAAAAGTCAGTCAATTTTTACTTACACACCTGAAAGAAAGAAGTATTTGTAACTAAAAAGCAAAACTTACATCTAAAAAAATTTTTTTAGGTCTCAAATTTTAGCCCTCAGCACCCTTGGTTCAAGGGTAGAAGCTTCACATTGTTCATGAAGTCCCTTGACAGATTCAATCCCCCACACAAGTTCTGAATTTACCACACTCACAACACAGAGGAAACAGAAATAAAGAAGGGAAGGTAAATGGAAAGGATCCTCACCACTTTTTCGTATCTTAACTCGCCCAGTGTCACACACCATTGTACTTGAAACTGTTACCATCTCTGGTAATAGCACTATGCTGAGAAAATATTATTTTGTCAAAATCAAAATGGAGGACAAATGATGTAATTTTAAAAAAGGAGAGGAGGGACCCGGCACAGTGGCTCACATCTGTAATCCTAGCACTTTGGGAAGCCAAGGCCAGCAGATCACTTGAGGTCAGGAGTTCAAAACCAGCTTGGCCAACAGAGTAAAACCCCATCTCTACTAAAAATACAAAAATTAGCCGGGCATGGTGGCACATGTCTGTGATCCCAGCTACTTGGGAGGCTGAGGCAGGAGAATCACTTGAACCCAGGAGGCAGAGGTTGCAGTGAGCCAAGATCATGCCACTGCACTCCAGCCTGGGCAATACAGTGAAAACTCTTGTCTCAAAAAAAAAAAGGAGAGTAGGAATAACTTAAATAAATAAGGCATGCAATTGTTCTCATTTTCCAAAATCACTACAAAAGATAAACTAAGAATTTCTTTTTCTTTTTTAGCTGGGTGTAGTGGCTCATGCCTGTAATCCCAGTGCTTTGGGAGGCCAAGGCAGGAGGATCACTTGAGGTCAGCAGTTTGAGACCAGCCTGACCAACATGGTGAAACCTCATCTCTACTAAAAATACAAAAATTAGCCACATGTAGTGGCAGGCACATGTAGTCCCAACTACTCAGGATGTTGAGGCAGGGGAATCACTTGAACCAGGGGGCTGGAGGTTGCAGTGAGCCAAGATTGCACCACTGCACTCCAGCCTGGGTGACAGAGACTCTATCTCAAAAAAAAAAAAAAGAACTTTTTCTTTTCCATTTCTGCCTATTTGTTGTCTATTTTTTTCTATATATATGTTTCTTTTTTTTTTTTCCAATCTCCTCTGCTTATAACCTCCAACTACCAATAATACTGACAAGCAGTCCTCAGATATGCTAGTTAGATTCAGAATTCCCTAGCCTAGAACATATTCAAACATTCGCACTTTTAATCTCAAAGATTTTTGCAAACCTAACATGATAGCAGTTGTACTAATACAGTTTGTTGATTAAAATAGAGACAAAAAACTAGTAGACTGCAATAACGTTTTGAAACAGAGTTGCATTTTATTAATCACAATAGCATCTACCAGTATTTAAATAGGTAAGAGCACATACTGAAATATATTATTTAGTTGCCCTATAGACAATGTTTGGTATGCATATGGATTGAAGACACAAAAATTCCACAGCTAACTTAGGTATCCTCTGTTAGCAGACTGAAAACCAAAGTTGGGGCCTCAAGTGTTGGCGTTTAAGAGAATCACCCTGTCAAGCTGCCAGCACTAACCAAGTCTTGTCTGTATTTCAGCATTTGTCCAATAGATGTCCCTACTCTTCTATCAAATGAAAGCTATAGCAAAATAATACAAAATCTAAGAATTAAGCAGTCACAAAACAATGTGATTTGAGTACAAACAGAAAATACAACGCTTAACTGAAATCTTACTTTTTATCTTTCAGCTTTTTTCAGGGGATATTTACCTGCTATCTACAAAATCACGTTCATAAAGAAAATATAGGCAAGACAGCAAGACTCTGTCTCAAAAAAAAATGTAAAATTACAAACGTTACTATTAATAGCTACAAATGCCATTTTAATGCTACCTTATTTCATCAAACCTAAGATGCCACTGATTATAAGACATAACTATTATACATGCTGAAAAGAAATGCCTCCAAATAAATCATGGCACAAAACTTTATCATTTGGGGGTTTGTGTGTGTGTTTGCTTGCCTGTCTGTTTTCGAGGCAGAGGGTCACTCTGTTGCCCAGCCTGGAGTGCAGTGGTGCAATCCCTGCCCATCGCAACTTCTGCCTTCCGGGTTCAAGTGAATCTCCTGCCTCAGCCTCCCGAGCAGCTGGGATTACAGGCGTGCAACCACACCCAGCTAATGTTTGTATTTTTAGTAGAGAAGGGGTTTTGCCCTATTGCCTAGGCTGGTCTCAAACTCTGGCCTCAGGTGATACCCCTGCCTTGGCCTCCCAAAATGCTGGGATTACAGGAATGAGCCAATGCACCCGGCCTAGAATTTTTACTTAATACTGATTCCAAGAGTTAGTTTTTTAAAACTTATTTAAACAGAGTTTAATTATATATCATCAAACTGTTTTCATAACTTTCTCCATACCCAGTAATTTCATTTCAATGCTGATTCACAGAATATTCACATAGACACACTGAACAACAAAGTTAACATGGGAAATACCAACAATGCTCATACCTCAACTGAGATGACAACAAAATGAATGGCCATGGTTATTATATCTGTGAATACACAGGCAAACAAATATACCAGGACTGCTGCTTTGCAGACTGTTAAGATGAAACCAAGCGTTAACACTTAACTCAATTTCATTGTTAAAATAGGGAAAGCTGTGACCTTTAAAATTGATTAGATGCCAGTTTTTTACAAGATGGACAATAATTCAATAAATAATGAAATTTTTGGATACCCTAACATTGCTAGCCCATAATTCTTTCTGCTTCTGGATACGCTAGTGATATTCTGTACACCTCCAGCAGTCATTTCAAGTCCCTATTCCCTAACCTAGATTACAGCAGTTAAATACCTTATTATACTCCCTTGTTCATTCTTGTCTCTCCTTCCTCCATTTATTCTCAGCACAACCAGAGTAAATTTTAAAAGCTAAATCAGATTGTGTCACTCCCTTGATTAAACAGTGGAATAGTTTTCTCTCCCATTTTGAATAACATTGTTGCATTATCTGCAAGGACCACAAAGGCAGGTACTCTTCCTCAAAGACAGCACGGATTTTGTTTTGTTTGCTGCTATATCCTTAGTGCTGTGCACCTGGCTGGTTCCAATAGACATGTGATGAGTGAATCTGACTCTGGCTACCTCTCCAACTTCACATCTCTTTAAGTCTTTCCCTTATACAGTATATTCTTGCCCTCCAGCCTCCCTCCTATTTCCTCAAAACTCCTTCCTATGAGGCCTTTGAAACTGTTAGTGCTTATTCATGAAACGATTTTACTCAAAAGCTCAGCAAAGCTGGCTTCTCTTCAGATCTCCACTGAAAGGGCACCTCCTAAAGTACACTTATCCTATTACAAAATCCCCTTCCCAACATAATTAACACTCTACCCAGAAAGTCTTACTGAACAGTGCTGATGCCCAGTATTCCATCTTTGCAAGAGAAAAAAAGAAACAGAAATAATGAAGGAATGTATAAATAATAAAAATGGGGCTGGGCATAGTAGCTCACGCCTGTAATCCCAGCACTCTGGGAGGCAGAAGCAGGCAGATCACCTGAGGTCAGTAGTTTGAGACCAGCCTGGCCAACAGGGTGAAACCCTATTTCTACTAAAAATACAAAAGTTAGGGGCATGCACCTAGATACACGGGAAGCAGAGGCAGGAGACTCGCTGGAACCCAGGAGGCAGAGGTTGCAGTGATCCAAGATCACACCACTGCACTGCAGCCTGGGACAGAGCAAAACTCTGTCTCAAAAAAAATAAGTAATAATAATAATAAAATGGGCCAGGCATGGGCGTATTGCCTGTAATCCCAGTACTTTGGGAAGCCAAGGTGGGAGGATTGCTTGAGGCCAGGAGTTCAAGACCAGCCTAGGAACCATAGAGAGACTCTATCTCTACAAAAAAAAATTTTTTTTAATTAACAACACATGGTGGCATGCACCTGTAGACCTAGCTACAGGGAGGCTAAGGCATAAGGCTCGCTTAAGTCCAGGAGTTCAAGGCTGCAGTGAGCCATGATCGTGCCACTGCACTCCAGCCTGGGTGACAGAGTGAGACCCTATCTCTAAAAATAAACATTTAAAATAAAAACAAAATGACTGGAAGCATACATATAACAAAAGTTAACGATTATTACTAGGTAACAATACCTTGGATTATAAGTTTTTATTAATCTATTTCCTAATTTTACAATAGATTTCCAGTGTAATGAAATCATGTTTTTAAAAAACAATGATGTTCTACTTCAAAAATAAAAATGGCCCTTATTGTAAATAAATATTTCAGACTTTTGACAAAACAAAAAATTACAGAACAACCTACAAATTTAAAAGTATTTTTTCAATTATTATTTTGCTGCTTTGGGAATATGCCATTTTTTTAACCTCCTTCTTCATATTTCATTTAAAAGAAATTATTCAGACTCATACTAACACAAATTGGAGTTTTATTTTCCCCTGCCCAAATATGAAAATTATCTGAAGTCTGACCATATATAGAAAAGTTATGGCTATTAATTTTTTAAATTCAATATAAGATGATTTCTTCCTTTATGTCTTCTTAAAATTATACATCATTGAGAAATGTAAAAAATTATCACTAGTCACCCAGGTCAGCTAAAAATAAGTAACACCGTGTCTCTACATCACTCTCTCCAGCTATGCCTCCATGGCAGCCAATGATTTTTATCACGTATCTTTTACAGCAAGGCAACAGTTTCCATGGAAACCACAGGGCAAATATCCATTATTGCTGCCAAGGACTTTTATAAGCAAACATAAGCTGAGATAACTGCTTACTCTCTTTTATTAATATTTTTAAATTGAGCAATAGTTAGCTACTCTGATTCTGGTTTTGTTGTGTTTGTTGTCTCTATGAACAAATCTAGAAATGAGTGAAAAATCAAGAAAATTCTGTACCCCTCTAAGCAACAAATGAACTCTCGAAATCAGGGGAGCAGGAGAGAAAACACCCAGAAAGTCACTGAGCCAGCATAGATACCAGACAATGTCATCTCATACAACAGAGCAAATCAGAATAGAAATCAGTGACGCACTTAAATACAAAAGATGAAATTCTCTTCCACTAGCACAGCAGAGTACGTACATTAATTGGGGCCAAGATGCTGATTAATCAGGGGAAAAAAAGACTATCAATAAATTATAAAACTAAAAAAGTGGTCACATACCTCTCTCAACATATTGTTCTCTTTTTCCTTCTGCTCTAAAAGGCTTTCTAGGTGGTGAACATGCATCTCTGCCTCTGCCAGTCGTCTTGTTCTCTCATGGTCTTCCTCAGTAGCCTTGGCTGAAAGTCCTTTGCTCTGCAACATCTCCAGAAGCTTCTTGATGGATTCATCCCTAGCATTTAGGGTCTGCTTTTGAGTCTCAATACGCAGCTCCATTTCCTCCAATGTCTTTCGAAGAAGAAACAGCTCTTTGGCCTGCCGCTCATGCTCAGCATGAAGCCTCTGAAAGTTCTCCTCCGTCAGCTCTGCTACACAAGGTTCGCCAGTCCTACTGCTATTATCTTGCTGAAACAGCTGATTCAGGTCCCTCTGAATTCGCAATTCATCCTGGAGAGCCTGGATAGTCATCTGCATGTGCTAGAACCAAGACAAAAAGAAAACCCCAAATCAGCTTTCCTCAAGTAGCAAATCAGAGCAGACTGCAGGAATCAAAAATAGCTGCAAGAAATCTGCATCTAGCAAATTAGGATTCACCTTATTCTGTTTTACAGGTCCTTAAAAAATGATTGAGATAACAGGCAAATGTCAGTAATTTAACCTGGGTTTATTCCCAACAGGAAGCAAAACAGTATGGCTCTCCTCACTTTGCATAAACGATAATAAAAACACTGTTCAAAATTAATAGAAGGTATTACACAGAAACTAAAGTTGAGTGAATGCAGGAAATGGGAAATCTATAGGAATATGAATACATTTATTCAAAAAATTTCATCGAAAAATATTAAGGATGGCCAGGCATAGGGGCTCACACCAGTAATCCCAGCACTTTCAAGGGCCGAGGCAGGCGGATCACCTGAGGCCAGGAGTTCAAGACCAGCCTGGCCAACATGATAAAACCCCATTTCTACTAAAAATACAAAAATTGGCTGGGCGCAGTGGCTCATACCTGTAATCCTAGCACTTTGGGAGGCCAAGGCAAGCAGATCACGAGGTCAGGAGTTTGAGATCAGCCTGGCCAACATGGTGCAACCCCATCTCTACTAAAAATATAAAAATTAGTCAGGCATGGTGGCACACACTTGTAATGCCAACTACTCTGGAGGCTGAGGCAGAAGAATTGCTTGAACCCGGGAGGCGGAGTTTGCAGTGAGCCAAGATCAGGCCACCGCACTCCAGCCTGGATGACAAAGCAAGACTGTCTCAAAAAGAAAAAAAAAGCATAGCAAAACACGAAATGACTTTTAAGTATTAAAAACATTAAATAATAAATATTAACATTTAACAAGTGGTTTGTATATGTCAGATTGTGCCACATATTTTTATGTTATTCAATCTTCATGATGACACATGATGACCTTTATTATCTTATTGTAGTAAAAACCCTTAACATGACATCTACTCTCCTAACAACTTTTAAGTGTGCAATACATTATCGCTGACTAGAGGTACAATGTTGTACATCAAATCTCTAGAGCTTATTCATCTTAACCAAAAGTTTATGCCCGTTGATTAGTAACTCTCTATTTCCTCCCATCCCCGGCAACTTCACAGAGGAATTCAACTATTTTAGATATCCAACACATGTGCTATTAGATAATTTTATAGATAAGGGCACTAGGCTGAGAGAGGTTTAAGCACTCGCCCAAGATCACACAGTAAGTTATAGAGCTGGCATTCAAAGCAATCCTTGCAGCCCACTGAAACTAGAACCAAGACAAAAAGAAAACTCCAAATCAGCTTTCCTCCTCTAGTAGCAAAACCAGAGCAGATGAGGAAATCAAAACTAGTAAGACACAAAGATGATAATACAGCAAAGTTTTTTTTAGTTAGAATATGCAAAGCTTTTTATACAGGGGACAATAACAACATGGGTGACTAATTAAAGGTGTTAATGCAGGTAAACTACTAAAAATGTTTGAGAGGGCACATCTTTAGCTTGTATCCCTAAAGAAGGTATATGAACCTTTAATCTGAAAGGGTAAGTAAATTGCAGCACACTACACAATGAATTCCAAAAGGCTGTTACATCAAGAAACTTATCTTTAGGAATGAAGAAGCAAAAATAAAAGATCATTACTTGTATGCAAGGCCCAGGAGTGTACCATACTGGGAAGAACACTAAACTGTGATGAAAAAACATGAGTTTTGGTTCTGGCTCTCACACTGACTAGTTATGACATTTAGACATGTCACTATCTTTCTGGGTTTCAGGTTCCTCATACTTTAAATGAGGGTGTAAATACCTGCATTATCCATTGAAAAAATCTTGTTTTTTAAACAAGGTGCCTGTTGTATTAGTTTGTTTTCATGCTGCTGATAAAGACATACCCAAAACTGGAAACAAAAAGAGGTTTAATTGAACTTACAGTTCCACATGGCTGGGGAAGCCTCAGAATCATGGTGTGAGGCAAAAGGCACTTCTTACATGGCGGCAGCAAGAGAAAATAAGGAAGAAGCAAAAGGAGAAACCCCTGATAAACCCATCAGATCTCGTAACACTTATTCACTATCCCGAGAATAGCATGGAAAAGACCAGCCCCTATGATTCAACTACCTCCCTCTAGGTCCCTCCTACAACATGTGGGAATTCTGGGAGATACACTTCAAGTTGAGATTTGATTAGGGACATAGCCAAACCATTATCACCTGCCAATGTTTTACAGCCTTAAAAAGAAAGAAATTCTTATATATGCTACAACATGGATGAACCTTAAAGACATTGTGCTAAGGGAAATAAGTCAATCACAAAAAGACAAACACTGTACATATCCATTTACATGAGGTATTAGAGCAGTCAAATTGATAAAGAAGAAAACAGAACAGTGGTTGCCAGTACGTAGGAGGAGGAGGAAATGGGGAGTTATTGTTTAATGGATATAGAGTTTCAATCTGTCGAGATGAAAAAGAGTTCTGGAGATAGATGGTGATTTCACAACAACATGAATATACTACTAAACAGCACACTTGAAAATGGTTAAGACAATAAATTTTATATGTATTTTGCCATAATAAAAAATTGGTTGGAGAGACGTCTGTCATAGAATTCCACTTACGGATATTTTCTCCTTTTTCACTATTTCACTAGATGCACCTTCACGTATGTATCTTTATACATGAACCTACATTTTTCTTGGGAAAAAAATTCTCAAAGAAGGAACTGCTGGATCACAAAGTATGCATAATTGTAACTTTGATACATATTACAAGTTATTTCTATATGTATCTTTGTATATCTACTTTTGTGACTCCTCTCTTCTTGTTCTTCGCCCATTTTGCCATTGAACATTTTTTTCCTAATCCATTTTAAGAGTTCTTCATATCAGGAAAATAATCTTTCACCTGCTATGTATGTTACAAATATTTTTCCAAATCTGTTATTTTTAACATTTTTATGGTAACTTTTAATAAATATTTTGTTTTTTATTACAAAGACAATGACATTTTCCTTTATTATTTCTGGTTTGGGTATTATGCTTTTAGCAAGCACTTTCAATTCTGGTAGTCTTCAAACTCTTGAAAAGCACTGCTATTTCTTCAAAGAATAAACTTACGAAAAAAAAAAAAATCATGGTACAGTTCCAGCACTTCGGGAGGCCAAGGCGGACAGATCACGAGACCATCAGGAGATTAAGACCATCCTGGCCAACATGGTGAAACCCCGTCTCTACTAAAATACAAAAAATTAGCTGGGTGTGGTGGTGCATGCCTGTAGTCCCAGCTACTCAGGAGACTGAAGCAGGGGAATCGCTTGAAATCAGGAGGCGGATATTGCTGTGGGCCAAGATATCACATCACTGCACTCCAGCCTGGCGAAAGAGCAAGACTCCATCACAATGAAAGAAAAAAATCAGGTATTTAAATTTACAAATGTAAATTTTAAAATGCATTTCACTACCAGCATCATCTTTTAAAGACTAACAGCTGCTAGAGTTCAAAAGACCCCTCAATAAAAAGATGTATCAAAATGCTAATTCTCCGAAGCCTAGATTCTTTCCCCTGAAGTCAAAAAAATCCTAACATTCCTGAGTGAATATATCCCAGAGGGAAATACCAGAAGTTAAGTTCAACAGGGAGGCTGATTTCTCGGTATGACTGTTCCTCCTTTTTTGAACACTCATCATCAATTCATTCAAGTCAGGAGAAATACGGCTAGAGCTAATAGTTTCACATACGCTCTGGCACATCTGGCTAAATGCAGCATGGCAATTACCATTTTGGTAAAGAAAGAAAACTACTAATGTGTTTGGTTCTTCAGTTCTGCTTATAGCATAAAAATAAAACATTTTACTATAGCATAAAAATAAAACAATGCTCTGACTGGTAGCTTAGAAGTCTACACAGCAGTTTTCCCCACTGAAATATAAACCAACATTTCCTCTTTTGGCTACAATCAAGCTAGCTTTATTTTATGAAAATTCCTGCCAACTCCTTTAGAAGAAGAAGAAGAAAAAAAGCAGACTATAAGCCAGGCTACTCTTTCTCCACCATATTCACACAGAGGATAAAGTGGGCATATTCACACATCACAGACATCTATAATGATCAAACAAAAACAGATACATTGAGTTTAAGGAAACATCTGAGTTGTAAGATATTACTAGAATGTCTATTTGGGAAGTCTGTTCCCAACACACTGCAAATTTTATAGCAACACCCACTAGTCTACTTCTTACTCTAACACTCAGCTTGATTTTAAAGGGCTGAGGAAGTATTTGCCTAAAATTTACTCCAGGGACTGTACTATTATTACATCAAGCAATATCTCAATGAAATGGTAGGATATTGTGAACAACAGCAATGAAAATTCTTAACTATCTGACAGGGACTATGACTTTTATTGTAACAATCATGTATCTGCAAAAACAATGACAGATCACAACTACTATTCATATATTTTAGATAAATATCAGAAGCTCTTCTGAGGCAGAATTTCCAACAAATAAACTATCATTAGTTTCTTAGCACAAGAGTACACTTTGATCCCATTTATTCTCATTCCTAAAATAACTGAACTATGTAGTCTAGAGATATTTTTAGTGAAAAAAAATATTATACATACATAAAATGGTCATGATTACATATAATATATCACAGAAAACTCAATATACTGTTTATCAAGAAGATCAGAGTCAGAGAAAACACCAGTATTGTACCCTATTATAAACGTTAAATCAAAAACAAATTTTTTCTGAAACATAAATACATGTATTAAATAACTTTATTAATGCAACATGCAAAAAAGTTTTAAATAATTCTTAAGTCAACCAAGTCAAGCTTCCAGTCTCCATGGGCTATCTGATGTTCTCTGTGCTGCCCAGGGCTGTATGTATATCCATAAAATAGCACTTACCGAACTGATCTGCAATTTAATTCTTTGTATTTATCATCAATAAACTTTCTAGGACTTAGGACTGTTATCTTTTTACCCTGGGCACAGCACAGTAATTGACTACCATAAGTGCTCAATAAATTTCTGATGAAAAACTGACAAAAATTTAATGTTGAGAAATTATATTGAAAGTAAATGGCTACTGTATACTAGTTGCAATTCAAGTATCTGGGAAGTTATTATACCTCTTCCTTAAAAAAAAAAAAAAAAAAAGCATTGAATAACTCTTATACTAAAAAAAAAAAAAAAATAACGCCTGTAATCCCACCAATTTGGGAGACTGAGGCAGGCAGACTACGAGGTCAGGAGTTCGAGATGAGCCTGACCAGCATGGTGAAACCCTGTCTCTACTAAAAATACAAAAATTAGCCGGGCATGGTGGCACGCGCCTGTAATCCCAGCTACTCAGAAGGCTGAAGCAGAAGAATCGATGAACCCTGTGAGACGGAGGCTGCAGCGAGCCGAGATCACACCACTGCACTCCAGCCCAGGTGACAGTCTCAAAAAAAAAAAAAAAAAAAAAATCAGTTCTACTCCAACCAATACAAATAATTCTTCTTAAATCCAAACTGACCAAAATACAAAACACAATCCTAATAAAAATGTTAATTGTATACTCTAGGTTTATTCAGTATTTGACCTGAAGCAAAAAGAAGCATTTTCAGATAATTAACAGTCAGCAAGAATCTTTCATAGTTGTAATACTATAAAAAGCACACCAAAAGTACAGGATAAAGTTCTTATCCAAAAATAAAGCTCACAAATGGCTAAAACCTAAGAGTTATAACCTATTACAAATTTTAAATTAACCACAAAATTCAAGAAAGACAAAAGGAACACAGATAAAGCATTACAAGCTTAACTCATAAAACTTTAATGTATCTCTATGAAAATAAAGTACAGTTGACCCTTGTACCATACAGGTTTGAACTTTGAGGGTCTGCTTACACATGGATTTTCTTCTGCCTCTGACATCCCTGAGACAGCAATATCAACCCCTTTTCTTCTTCTTCTTCCTCAGCCTACTCAAAGTGAAAATGATGAGGATGAAGATCTTCATGATGGTCCATGTAAGGCCGATAGCCTCGCCAGGAGCCGGATGGACAATACTCACCCCGTCCGCTCCTGATAACACTTATCAGGAGGCCGGACATCCTACTGGCACCTGCCTTCTCCATGCAGGCTCCCCACACCCACTCCTGCATTCCACCCCTAGCCCCACACTCAGCACTAAATCATACTGTCAGCCCAAAATTCAAAAATCCCATCGGGAGCCTAACCAATGGCAGCTCACCAAGTCCGGGCCCAGTCTTTCTCTCTGACCAATACAGGTGCCCATGCTTTGTTTCCTCACCGGTCAATCTGTTACTTACTCCACCCCACCTGTGGGTACCTCTGCTGGGCTGCCAATGGCAACTTGTCGAGTCCAGGTCCAGTCTTTCTATGACCAATGCAGTTACTCATGCTTTGTTTCCCCACTGACCAATCTACTGCCCTTACCCCCTATAGAACCCCACGC